>PVLC010001033.1:120622-162200 GCA_004027655.1 Graphiurus murinus
GTACTGGGGGTTGAACTCAGGGGCATTCTACCTCCGAGCTATACCCCCAGCCCTATTTTTTTTATTCTTTATTTTGAAACCGAGTCTCACTAAGTTGCGGAGTGCCTCACTAGGTAGCTGAGGCTGGCCGCGAACCTGGATCCTCCGGTCTCAGCCTCCCGAATGCTGGGATTACAAGCGTGCGCCACCACGCCCGGCTCCTATTTTTATTTTCAAAACAGGATCTCACTGGGTTTATGAGTCTCACTACTTGCTGAGGCTGCCCTTAAACCTGCAATTCTCCTTTCTCAGCCTTCCAAGTACTGGGATTACAGATGAGTGCCACTATGTAATCTTTTGTAATATTTGGTGAACATCTTTTAGCCCTTCTTGCCTTGCCTTGGCAATAATTTTAATATTGGAGGTAGGACAAAGTGATCCCACCGAATCTACAAACTTTGTATTTTGGTTTTCCTCAGGGTGAGGTGGGGGCAGTATTTGTGAAGTGTTGATTGGCTGTCACAGATGAGTGAGAGGTGGGTGGAGTCAAGGCGACTGAGTTTCTGGTCCAGTTGCTGTGGTCTCTGGCTGTACTTGGTTGAGTAGGTATAGATTAATGCATTGCTTCTCAGACAGTACTGTCTGTTCCTAACACAGATGGCTGGCTGAACACAGAACTCCTAATTCATTAGGTCAGGTGAGCCCAAGAATTTTCATTTCTAACAAGTTATCAGATGACATAGATAACAAAATGTGAGATCTATTGGATGACTACTCAAATGAAAATGGGTATCAGCATATTCTCAGGTGTTTATTAAAAATGCAGATTGCTATGCCCTGAGATTGAGTTCTAACCTCTAGGGATTGGCCCAAGAATGAATGAATGAATAAATGAATGATTTATTTCTTTATTAGAACTGGGGATTGAACCCAGGGGCATTCTACCTCTGAGGTACACCTCCAATCCTATTTTATGTTTTTTGGTTTGAAACAGAGTCTCACTAAATTGCTAATGGCCTCCTTAAGTTACTGAGGCTGGCCTTTTAACCTGCAATCCTCCTGTCTCAGCCTCCCAAGTACTAGGATTATAGGGATGTGACATTGTGTTGGCTGGAGTTCCTTGGATTCTCAGGGTAGACTTTAGAAGAGAAGCAGTAGCTTTGTATCATCAGGAGGTCACCCTTCCTTTAGCTCTCTGATTTTTATTTCTCCACTCAGATTTCAATCAGTTCCTTTCTGCAACTAGTCAAATAGCATTGAATGAATGAGAAAGATGCCTAATAACTTAATTCTTTGTCCATATATTCAGAGAAGGTACTAGCCAAAGCTGACTGTAAAACAAATACTTCCTTAGTGAAAGATCTCAAACAATTTTACTTATCACTTTTACCCTCTCTTTTAGTAGTAGATTCACTTCATTCATCAAGTTTTTAGGCAAAATGAGCATGATTTACTCTCATTTCCATCTGCCCTCCAGTGATGATAGCTAAGTAGTTTAGTAGTTCTAGCAGGGAATGATACTTCTGGCACTGAAATAAACGTGTGGTGTAGTTTTCTAAGCAGTTGAGATGTGAAAGAAGCAGCACAGTGGAATTGTTAAGGAAGCTGTAAATAAACTGTAGATCCTAAGGATTTTTAGGAATCTTTTTTGACATTGTCCAGATGAGACTGAATCATTTCAATCAAGATACTGTTTTCTCTTCTTTGTGCTAATTTGCATTAGACAATTTCAGAACTAAACAGGACCATTCAGTATCTTTACTTTAGGCTATAGCCACAGATACCTGAGACCTGAGAAACTTAGGGCTTGGTGCAGCTATGGCAAAGATGGAACTAGAATTCATAGCTCTTGACTCCTAACTAAATACCATTTGTACCCATATCATTGGCCTTCCATATCTGTGGGTTCCATATCTGCAAATTCAACCATGATTGAAAATACTCTGTTCAAAAAAAATCGTGTCTGTATTAACCATGTACAGAATCTTTTCTTGCCATTATTCCCTAAATAACCCAGTATAACAACTAGTTACATGGCTTTTACATTGCATTAGATATTATAGCAATTTCAAGATAATTTAAAATCTACAGGAAGATGTGTGTAGGTTATGTGCAAATATTGCACCATTTTATATAAAGGGCTCAAGAATCTGAGGATTTGGGAATCCACCAGGGGTCCTAGAACCAATCCTCATGAATACTGAGGAATGATTATGCTTTTTAAAGATATTTTTTCTCCAGGCTGAAAAAGGAGTTTAGTACAGATGTTTAGGGACAGATGCCACTAGTCTTATGCAAGGAAAAATGAAAGTAGGACCAAAGGCAGGGACTATAGGTGAAGGAAACTTTAGAAAGAGTGTCCTCAGGAGTCCCCAGAGAAGGACTTTTGTTATTAACTGGACGTTATTATGATAATGTGCCAGCACCAGGATAGCACTGGGATAAAGAGGTGGAAGAGACATGAGTCGTCCCTGCAAAGACAGAACACGATGCATATTGGAATGGATAGTTTTGGGGTGAGAAGAAAGAAGTTGGACAAAGATCTGTAAACTGGTACACTTTCTCTGCTAGGTAATAAACTGAAAAATAGGAGGCACTAAACGTAGGAATAAAATGTGATATGTATATACAGTGGAATTTTTTTTAGCCTTAAAAAGAAATGAAATTCTGATGACTCCTATAACATGGTCAAACCTTGAAAGCATTACTCTCAGTGAAATAATCCAGACCCAGAAGGACAAATATTGTTCACTCCCGCTTATAAAGGCTGCCTATAAAAGGATGCATACAGACAGAGAATAGAGTAGTGGATGAAATAAATAACAAATAAAAATAAAAAATAAAAAGGGCTGGGGTCCCACCTCTGAGCTACACCCCGCAGCCCTTTTTATTTTGAAAGAGCCTTTTGCTAAGTTGCTGAAGGTCTAGCTAAATTGCTGAGGCTGGTCTGGAACCTGCAGTCCTCCTGTCTCAGCTTTGTGAGTACTGGGATTACAGGTGTGAGTCACCATCCCTGGCCTTTTATTTTTTATTTTGAAACAGGGTCTTCCTAAGTGACCCTGCGTTGGCCTTGAACCTGCAACCCTCCTGTCTTAGCCTCCTAAGTGTTGGGATTAGAAGCCCCCACACCACCATGCTTGTCATAGTGTGACACCATCAGTGGGGGAGTCTTCTTAGGAGGTCTTGATTGGTTGTGGTGAGGGCGGAGGAGGCACAATGGAGTGAAGAGCCAAGCAGGAGAGAGATGCTGGGCTTTGCACACGTGTGTCTATTGTCATTGTCAACTGAATATTTTATTTGTATTCACTGATAAAACTAGACAGTATACCACTTGAAACAACAAAAAGCACTGGAGCCATATTTTCACAGAAAAGCATCCTGTATTAATTTAAAGACTCTCTGATGTTCATTCATTCTTTTATTTCTTCCATGTGTTTTTACAGCTCGGTGAGTTTTTACAATGTAAATGCACACATAATTATCATTCAGGTGAATATAGACAATGTTGTCAGCACCCTGGGAGTTTCTCTAACTCCTCCTTCCAGCCAGCCTTCCCCCTGCTCTCCAGAGCAACCTGGTTGGCCCATTTTAAATGAGCATCTACTACGTTAGGCAGTGTCCTAAGCATTGGATCAAATACAAAGATAAATAAGGCGATCCCTACTCTGGAGTAGATCACATCACAGATAAAAATAAACATAGAGCTGTGTGGTGGTGCATGTTTGTAATCCCAGTACTTGGGAGGTTGAGACAGGACCATCATAAGTTCAAGGCCAGCCTCAGCAACTTAGTGAAGTCCTCCATAACTTAGTGAGACCTGTTTCAAAATAAAAAAGAAAATAGGGGTGGGGGTGTAGATCAGAGGTAGAATGCCCCTGGATTCAATCCCTAGTATCACAAAAAGAAAGAAAGAAAGAAAGAAAGAAAGAAAGAAAGAAAGAAAGAAAGAAAGAAAGAAAGAAAGAAAGAGGCAGAAAGAAAAAAAATGAATAACACACACACACGAATGATGTGCTCAGTACTCCATCAGATAGATGTATGGAGAAAGCTCAGTGAGAGTGAAGGGAGAGACTCCACTTTGTTAGAGTAGTTGGGAAGGGCTGCACTTAGAGGTGAGACTTTCTCTGGGACTTGCAGGCCAGTCCATAGGGTTTAGGGGAGTGGAGTTGAAGGATGAGGCCCCGGGGTCAGAATGAAGGCCAGAGGCAGTAGCAATCATGGCAGCAGGTTGTGGAGGGTGTCAAGTCCTGCAGGATGGTATCGTTGATGGCATAATGTCACACAGGTGGGGAAAGAAGGCCTGCAGAAAGCTGTGAACATAGGAATGGTGAAACATGTGTACAGAATTTAATTTTGTTTTGTTTGTTTGTTTGAAAACTTTCATAAGGAGTAAATATGGAAGAATGGCAGGACTTACTTTGTGTTCAAGTTGTGGCCTTAAAGTGGCCCAAACGAAAAGCTTCCCGGGCTGGGCTTCCATGTGACCTGTTTACTCAGCCCAGCTGGTCAATTTAAATTAAGATAAGAATCTCCAAATAATATATAGAATTAATTAGAAGATTTTAATGTGGTATTTTTTAAATTAGTCTCCTACTTTACTACCCAGTGTGAACCATAAAGTATATTACCATGAAAAATTTGGTCCTATATATAGCTTTGTATTCTATTTTAACTACTTTTATAACCTTGAAACTTGGCAGGAATTCTACCTGTCCAACCCATTCCCTATATTTCCAAAGAATTTACAGACTATCTTAACTATGGGTTTTTAAAATTTTAAATCATGATTTAACTTTCCTTTTATTAATAGAGAATCTATATGACATGAATTTTCTCTCCATTTTTATTCATTATCTGTATGAAATTCTTTCAGAAACTAAGACTATTTAAGTGTCATGACTATGTTATATTCTATAAAGGTTCATTGCATGCAGTTTAACGACAGAGCACAAAACTGAATGGACTGAAGCTTTCTGTGATAGCTAAACTTTTAATAGGCAGCATGAACCAATGGTGCAACTTAATTAATCCTCTAAATATTTAATGATGGATTCTGTTTCTAATGTCAGCTTGAAAAGCAACCTGGGTTTGATCATTCTTGAAAGATTGTTCATTTATAAGCATCCAGAAAGAGAGACATATATATTTGTTAATTGAATCTGCACCTGTTTGGCAAGGCAGGTTAATTGAGTCTAATTTCCCCAGTGGCTTCTACTGGTGATAGTTTACCCAGAAACACTGGGAACCTGTGTTTACCCTACCAGAGCCATGGAGCTGAGCAGATTATTATGCAGGAAACAAAAACTGATTTGCTGAGTAGTCAGTGTCCAGAGGACCTGAAGGACTAAGCTAAGTTCCAGTGGTGAAGTAAAGTAAAAGGCCTCATGACTTTTCCTCTTGTTTTCATAATCTGGTGACTATAGTTTGTATCTGAAATATCCCAAGAGGCCCACGTATTAAAGGCTTGGTCTCCAGTCTGGCATTATCGGTAGATGATGGAGACTTAAACGGTAGAACCTAGAGAGAAATGTTAGGTTATTGGAGACCTGCCTTTGAAAGGCATTGTTGGACCCCAGTCTCTTCCTTTTCTATCTCTTTCATTCTCCTCCATGAGGTGAACGGGCCTTCTCTGTCACAGGCCAGCCACAATGTACGGTGCTATAAAGCAACAGGGCCAATAGGTTGTGGAATGGAGCTTCAGAAACTGTGAGCCAAATAAACATTTATTGTTTTCTAAGTTGATTTACATGTTAATCAGCTTTTTGTCCCTGTGACAAATACCTGATAAAAACAACTTAGATCAGGACAGACTTATTTTGGCTTATGATTTTAGAGGGTTCAGTCCATGGTTGACCGGCTCTGTTGCTTTGTGCCTGAGCTGAAGCAGAACGTCATGGTGGAAGGGTATGGTGGAAGGAAGCTGCTCAGCTCTTGGCAGCTGGGAAGCAGAGAGAGACATGGGAGAGAATGGACCAGGAACAAGATATAGTCCCCAGAGGCATGCCCCCAGTGACCAATTCCTCCAACCATGCCGCACTACCTACAGTTTCCACCACCTCCCAATAATGCCATCGAATTATTAATCTGACAGTGGATCTATCCACTGATGAGGTCAGAGCCCTCATGATCCAATCACTCCCCTGTCTCCCCTCTGAACAGTGCTGCTCTGGGGAGCAAGCTTTCAACGGGTGAGTGTTTTTCATATCCAAAGCCTAACACTTTACCTCAGGTCTTCGTTACAGTAACAGAAAGGTGACTAACACTGGTGAAGTACTAATCAGTTCCAGGGCCAGGGAAGCCTTGTGCATTTGGTTCATAGGATGTACGAGCCACTTCAAAGTTGGGCTTTCTTCTGATGTAATTACTAAATTTTATACACACATTGCTTTTGTTTTTTAAATAAAATCTCTGAGTCACATGATAGAGAAAAGACTAGCTGTATCAAAAAACACTTCGCAGATAATATGGATCTCAGTGTGAGCAAGAACCATATGTTGTTGCTGTTTCAAATGTAAAAGAGAAAAGAATGAAAAGGCTAAGGCAGTGCCATGTTGTACCCCAGGGCCAAGGACTATATTTGTCATGAGCTCAGCAGCTATTTTAAAGTGAAAAGGTAGGACAGGGATGGGTAAATCATCATGGGCTGTAATTCTCTGTTTCTTCTTTTTTTTTTTTTGTAAATAAAGTATTATTGAAACACAGTTGTGCACACTCATTTATGTATTGTTTGTGGCTGTTTTCATACTACAGTGGTAAAGCTGGACAATTACAACAGAATCCATATGGCCCTGAGGCCTAAAATATTTACTATTTTCCCTTTACAAATATAGTCTGCCAATATCTAGGGTAGATGAATAAATCCCATTTTATAGAGAGATATAGCAATGTAAATTATAGCTATCTTTAGAGTCTATCCCTAATTTCTTTACCAAACATCACAAAAATATTTCTATGTAGCCAAAATAAAATTATTATACCTAACAAAATTAATAATTCCTTAATGTGGTTTAGTACCTTCATATAAAATTATCAATTGCTCCTAAACTATTACAAACAATTTTTCCAAGCCAGGGTCCTTCCAGGACTATCATTGAATATGGTGACTGTATCTCTCAAGTCTCTTTTAATCTAGAAATGTCTCTTTTATGGTGGTGCAAAAGGGCCATGCTTGAGCCGGGCATGATGTCACATACCTGTAATCCTAGTACTTTGGAGGCTGAGACCAGAGAATTGCAGGTTCAAGGACAGCCTCAGAAATGTAGAGAGACTCTTAGCAACTTAGTGGGACCTTGTTTCAAAATAAAAAATAAAATAGGGCTAGGGAAGTAGAATGCCCCTGGGTTCAATCTTTAGTACCCCCTCCCCAAAGTCCATGCTATTTGTCCTATAGAATGTATACGGAATATATCTGATTGCTTTCCAGTACTATCATCTAGTATGTTCCTCTCTGCTCTGGCTTTACTTAAATTGGAAGTTAAATCCCTGGATTTAAACAGGGGCAAGAAATCTTGTGAAACGATCCTCAAGTCTGCACCAATTCTGAGGATTTGTGCCAAGATTAGTGACACTAAGATTGGCCACTAGCTTCATCAACAAGTTAAAGAAAAATGACAACCAGGGTGCAAAAAAGTAGAGTTAGAAAAGGAACTTGCAAGTGGACACTGATTTCCTACTCTGTATACTTTTCTAGGCTGCCCTCTAGGCATAGCAACGTGACCTTGACTCTCCATTACTTTCTTAATGGTTTCATGTCTGGATTCTATTCTGTCTCAATTAAATCCTCTTGTATTGGCTTAGTAGAATGAGATGAGCCTAGCCCAGTTTTCCTGATAATTGTGCCTTGTTTGGCTTCTGAACTATTGATGATTTCATTTTTGTTGTATTTCTTTTTAAGTGAAGGAATATCAGAGAAAAACCACAAAATGATGAAATATTATAAATCTTGATAATGAGATGTGAAAGAAATTAAAATGTGACTATTGAGACTTAGAGAAAACCAAACTGTAAATTAACAGTTGTGTTTAGGTAATTATAACCACTCAATAATTTGAATGAGGTTTTGAAGCTCTGAAATTTCTTAGCATGGAAGACTGTAGAGTCTGCACACTTCCTTGGCATGAAATATCCTGGATGTTGAAGGATAAATCTGCCTGAGGCTGACATATGCTGGGACTTGGGACCTTATAAAATGGACTTTCATTGTTAGTCTAAGTTTCCTATTTTGCTTTATACTTATTACTGCCTTGGTTCATAAATTTGCGTTTTATAGCCTAAGCCTAGTTTTTAATGTACCTTATCTAAAATCATGTGGACTTGTTTGCTGTGTGTATTTAGAGCTTAAGTTTAGAGCTTCCAGTGACCCAACCTGTCCTATTCTTTTGAGGCAGGAATGCGTTTGAGGCAAGAGGAGGGCTCCAGTGAGAGCAGGGCAGACACTGCAGGCAGAAGAGTGAATGAACTTTAAAAATTCCCATCAGGCTCAAGGGGCTCCTATCAGTAAGAAGATAGTTAATCAAAATGACAGGTGCAGAGTTACAAGCCCCTCAGAGGGAACGTGCTCAACAGCCTCATAATGACCTCAGGGAAGGTCCCAGCTGCTCTTGGAATGGATGTGTGAGAATAGGTACAGGGAGGAGATAGCTAAGGCATGGGGATTGAAAATGGGAGCATCATGCTTCATTGTTTTAGGAAAAGTATTTGCCTAAGAAGAAACTGGGTATGATTTGCCTGTAAAGTCCTAAGGGGAAAAGTGGTGAATCAGAACCTGATTCATTACTGACTGATTCTGTATCATAGTAGTTTAAGAAGAATTTTAGCTGCATTCTGCCTGTCATATGTGCAAGAGACTTGGGTTGGGGGAGGGAAATGCTGGATAAAAAGTAGAAGGGGAGGGAGCAAGAAGAGGTCAGCAGAGCTTCCTATCTGGGCTGTAGAGCTGAGAGCCTTGAAATGAGAGAAGAAAGGAAGAAGTGCTGGGTAGGAAGAGGGCAATTCTATGAAGATCTCTGCCAGGCTAGAGTCTTTGAGCAAGAGCTGCCCATTAGAAGACTGTTCAGTTGGGCAGGAAGGGGAGGACCTAATAACCTCACACTGTTTCATCATTGGCTGGGAGCACCTTGGAGGAGGCATGGCTTTGGCATATGTGCAGAGGGCCTGAAGCTGTGACAACTGGCGTCCATTGGCGGACTCTGCACCCCTTTGAAGGGGAGGCTGAGTGGTGCAGCTCTGTGATTGCTGCAGAAGGTCCACAAGCGAAACCAGTATCACTCTTCTTTCTCTTCATTCTGTGTCCCCATGGCAATCACTTGTTTGTATAATTAAATTGAATGGGCATGCCTGAGAGTGTCAGAGATTTGCAATGTTTCTTTCTTTAACATTTTAGAATTTGGTCCACAGGAAAACCGCTGTGCTAAAGAAAGCTTGCTACTTGTGGCTTGATGTGACAAATGGGTACATCCTTTGCCAGCTAGATGATGAAAAGGCACTTAGTGAGCCAAGAGAATGGGATGAGATTGCCACAGCTCATGTCTCCTTTCCTATGTAGTGTCAAGTAGAAAGCTGAAGCAGGTAATCAGGCAAGGTTTCATTGGATGATTGAATAAGTTTATTCTGCTCTCTGCTTATTGAGTTATTTATTTAGAATGCCAATCATCTTTCTCAGACCTTAGGTCCCTTCTTTCTAATGTCCTGAGCTTAATCATTTATTCTCTTTAATAATAAGAAACAAGTGATTATGACTCTCAAAGAAGAAGTAAAAACCATAGAAGAGCAATGATTTTTGTGTTTAACAAATCTTCCAGTTAATTTCTCATGTATTTTAATTTTGCTATAAAATCAGATAGCATTTTTATCTATGTAGGTCAGTTTCAACCAGATAAAAACTGATGGCTAAGAAAACAGTGTGCACACTCTCCTTCAATTCACAGAGCCACCTGATCAAGGGCCTGATGTTTCCATTTTGTGATATATAATGACCTTGATTTCCTACAAAAATAGCTAAAAACCATCCATCTTGTTTTGAATATTTATTTAAATTTCTTTTGATAAGAAATGCATTTTTGCCAGGTATAGTGGTACATGCTTGCAATCCCAATACTTGAAAGACTGAGACAGAAGGATCACATGTTCACAGCCAGCCTCAGCAACTTAGTGAGACTCTTAGCAACTTAGTGAGACCCTGTTTCAAACTAAAACATAAAAATAGGGCTGGGGGTGTAGCTCAGAGGTAGAATGCCCCTGGGTTCAATCCCTAATCACACACACACACACACACACACACACACACACACACACACACACATTTTCATTCTTTACAATGTCAGCTAGATCTCTAAAGGAAAGCAAGCAATCATGACATCCAGTTACTATTTTGTATTGAGCTCAGAACAAAAGAAGGGACAGAGAACTGAGGCCCATAAAAGGTAGTATGTGATGATATGGATTATGTTAGATTTGTGGGTTGAATTGTATCCCCTTCCCTTCAAAAAAGATATGTTGAAATCCTAACTCTAGGTTCCATGTGAATGTGAACTTATTTGGAAATGAGCTCTTTAGAGATGAAATCAGGGTAAGATGTAGTAATTAGGTTGGGCCCTAATCTAATGTGACTGGTGTCCTTATAAGAAGATGGACATTTGGATACACAGAAAGAACACCACCACAGGAAAGTGGAGGCAGAAAGTGCACTTTATGCTGCCACAAATCAAAAAATGTCTAGGGATATGAGAAGCAAGAAGAGGCGAGGAATAATCCTTCCTAGAGGCTTGGCAGAGAGCACTGCCCTGCCTACACCTTGATTCTGACTTCTAGCCTCCAGAAATGAGAGAGAACAAATTCTTGTTGGTGATGGAGGCCCCGCAAAAACAGTACAGATAATATTTCAAATGGCAAGAGAGTGAAGATTGATCAATAGCAATGAGTATAAAAAAAAAAGATATAGTTATTACTTCCAACTTATTAGAATTGGTAAAGCATGTATATACTACACATTTATGCAGGTATAAATAAAAATAAGATGTCAAAGCATCTCTCACTGCTTTCTCCCCCACCTACCAAGGTGTTCTCCAGAGAACATTCATTGTTACCACTTTCTTGGATATCATTCAAAAAGTACGCAAAGTATTTATAAGCATGTAAAGATACCTAGTTTTTCTCATCCCATCTCAGGAGATGACTACATACTATTTTCACATTGATTTTTTTCCACTTAGGATATATTTTGAGATCTTTAAGTATTAATAATTATAGAGCTACTGTGTAATAAAGTAAATTTAAATTTGGTTTATATCTGAAAGCTGGTAATTGTCTTTGTCTACTTTCTGTGGGCATCACTATAGCAGTGTACCACTCAGTCATCTGTAGAACACTTAATACTACCATGTTTTAAAAAGCATCATGTACCAGGCACTGTGTGAAGTGGTATATGTATTTTTGTTTAACTTGTTCTTGGGTGGAGGCAGCAGGATTAACAAGAAATCTTCAATTTCCTTTGCCTAAAGAACAAAAGCAAAGTGTTTACTATTGGAACAGGATCAAATTCCATCTGTGCTATAGGTTCCTGAAAAGAATGAAAAATGGAAAATTTTATAGGTAGTTTGAATCACCACCAAATTGCCTCAAGGTAAATTTCGTGTTAAAATACTTATCTCTTGTCTTTTACTTGTCAGTACTGAAGAACATTATTTCTTTGGTGTTATCAATCTAATTTTTCCTTGTACAGAACATATGCTCAGCAAAGTAGAGCTTGGTTTTGATATTTCTGAATGCCCCTAACTAGGATCAAAACAACAAAGGTAACTATATATTTTATACTGAAGTTGTGAGCCAATGACATGCATAACTCAATGTGCTGCCCTCAAATTTCTATTATGATTACTACTACTCACTACAGAAATAGGGATCCTTCTTTGGATACTCCACAGCTGGCAATTGGAAAAAATATGTGGACTGTTATCTATGGTAGCAAAGGAGTGGGGAAATATCTGTGGAATTACTGTCATGCTACAGACATGAAAATATAAAAGAACATGTGTCTTACCATCTGCTGTAGAAATAGGAAATAGAGTGAATAGCTAGTACTTCCAAAAGCACATGATAAACCTCCATTCTTTGCATGAACTCAATGGTAGAAAAGACTCCTTTCAATTTCACTTGGCCAAATCTTTTTCAGAGATTTATGGTGGCAGGGATTGATAGTTTTCCATACGCACCTTAGCTAGGAAGTTTATATCAAAGTATTTTGCAGCTAAATGTGGCAGGTGACCATGTTCTGGCTAATGAGATATGGATTAAAGTAATGTGAGGCACCTGTGGGGTCATATCCTTAAAAGGATAGTGTGGATACCTTTGCTGGTTCCTGTCCTAGTGTTCAGATGCACATATGATGTTGGGAATAGGAGTTCCACCTTGAACTCAGGAAGGAAGCTATATGCTGAGGATCGTAGAGCTACCCTTCCATCCTGGAATAGTTCCTAGGAGAGAAATAAAACTATGTCACTTAAGCTCATGCATTTTGGGGGGGTATGCTTTGTTTCAGTTGCTTAGATTATGTTTTAATTGATATACATATACCCAAATAGAGATCTAGATCAAACATTGAACATATAAATAACTTGTTTTATTTCCTCAATGTTGTACTTGGGAAATGTGTATGGCTTAAAAAGAGACTGGTTAGTGTTAATTTGGTCCTGGAACCAAGTATTGAATACGTTAATGACTATTCTTAAAGCAGCCTATAGTTCAAGTTTGCAATGTATTTTATTTATTTATTTAATTTCTTGTTTCAGAAATGTCTACGGTTAATATCCAATTGGTTATACTAATATTTTTTAAAGTGCTTTTCAGAAAACTTGTATTAATGAATATTCTTATAAAAAGAATGTGGGAGATAATTTGAAGACAATAAGTTTGAAAAAGTTGTGGGTTGTCAGGTATGGTGGCATACACGTGCAATCCTAGTCCTTGGGAGGCTAAAACAGGAGGATCACAAGTAGGAGACCAGCCTCAACAACTTAGTGAGGCCATGTTTCAAAATAAAAAATAAAATCAGAGTAGGGATGTAGCTCAGAGGTAGACTGCTCCTGGATTCAATCCCCCTCCCCCCACACATTTGTGGGTCAAATAACTTTAATAGTAGACTATTTTTACTTGCTTTTTCTTATTTGGATCATGTGTAGAATTTTTCTGTAAAAAATGATGGTACTGCAACAAGAATAAGTTGATAAACCATTGTTAGTATTTGTAGAGTATCGGCAGTTATTGAATTGAAAAAGATCAATTGGAGCTGTCTTGTGGAGGACTGTGAATTTCTATTTAATTGAGTAGGCATCTGGGAGCTGCTGAAGATGTGCTAGTCAGCTTTTCATCGCCATGAGAAAATACCTGAGAAAACAATTTAGAAAAGGAAAGCTTTATTTTGATGCCTTCAAAGGTTTCCATTCATCGTCAACTGGCTCCATTGTTTCTGGGCCAGTGGTGAGCAGAACATGATGTAATGAGCCCACCAATGAGGTTAGCACTCTCATGATCCAATCATTTCTCAAAGCCACGGCTAAACATTGATGTATTGGGGACCAAAAACACATGAAGCTTTGGGGGATATTCTAGCCCTAAACGATAGCAGAGGGTTTTTGAGGTCAGCAGGAGTAGAATTATAATTATTTTTAAGAATACTCTGATGGAAGATCAAAAAATAGTATGGGGTGTACAAATGCTGGGTCAGGTAAGATTTTCAGGTGGGAGGCTTCTAACCACTTGGGAAAAGGAACAAAAGAAGATGGTTTAGGGGCAATTTCCAGAATGCTTGTGTTTCACATTTCTACCATTGGCCTTATATTATGTGTAGATCTGTAATATGGCTTATTGAACCATAAACCAATAATAGAATGTCAAAAATTAGAAGCATATAAACTGTACTTGAAAACATGGAAGCCAAACCTGTCTTCAGGGCTGCCCTTCTACAGCTGCTGATGAAGTGCTCCAGCACAGTGCTCTTGAGGGGTTTGGCTTGTGTCATGTGACTCTTAGTCCCATGGCTCTCCTTTCTTGAGTGTACTTGTGGCAGAGGAGTTGAATGTTGAAATCATGTTCTGTAATATGTCATTTGTCCAACACAAGAGATTCGCTCTTGAGTTGTATTTACTGTGACCTTGATGTGGTGGTTAAGCTTCCACGAGGTGATTTGCAAAGCATCTGGGAACACATTTTGTGTTTAGGGACTGATGAGGAGTCTACATGAAGTCTAAGTAGCATTTGCCACCCAATACTCAGCATTTGTAAATTCCATACACTCTTGTTTCTAGATGCATATGCTTTGACCCCCCCCCCCAATTGCCTTGAATTATCTGGAATCTTTTCTTTAATATACTTTTATTGGTGCATTGTAATTATACATCATAATGAGGATTAGAGTGATAGGAACATACATCTTAACAGACCCGCAGGTCCATTTTGTTAATTTAAAATGGCTTCCTCCATTTTACTGACTGGATCCTTAAATATTTGTTGTTTTTAAAATTGTGTATGTTAGCCAGGTGTGGTGGCACACGCTTGTAATTCCAGCATTTGGGAGGCTGAGACCGGAGGATCCAGGTTTGCGGCTAGCCTCAGCTACCTAGTGAGACACTCCACAACTTAGTGAGACCCTATTTCAAAATAAAGAATAAAAAATAGGGCTGGGGGTGTAGCTTGGAGGTAAAATGCCCCTGAGTTAAATCCCCAGTACTGCAGGAAAAAAAAAAAAACAACTACAACAACTGTGTATGTTAAAATGGGAACAAATGTAACCACAGCTATCTACACAGAGACAATAGAGTTCATTAATTCTCAATTATTAAAAAAGCTGTTTCCATCAGTTCAAGCCCTTTTTCTATTACAAAAAGCATGCCATATATTCAGAAGAAGAAAAAAAAAGGTGCTTCTTAATAGCATGTCACTAGGGTATGATCCATATCTAAAATTGTTTTTAATACTTGCTCTGAAATTATGCCAATAAACGTTCCTCATACACATTATTGGAAAAGGTTGTAGTTTGTTCATTACCAATAATATGTGATCTTGGCAGGAGTTAACTTGCAAATAATTGTTCCATGAAAAGCTGAGCCATTCAAGTGAACACTGCTTGTATGACTCTAGATAGCTCAGGAATGCCACCCTTGTTACCAGGTCTAATTAACTGACTAGTATCTTCCATATCTAGAACAAGCAGGAGGTGATGACTTCTGGTGGGGTTTTTGTTGATTCTCTAACCAGCACTGTGGCTTTGATGATAAACATCCTCTATGGAACTTTTTTTTCTGTGATGGTATATACTTGAGAGTTTAGAATCTCGTTGCAAATTCTAGGCTGTTGTCTATGCGCCGTTTCCCCAGGTCCACTATCAAGTATGCAGTATCATTCATTTACCTTGTCAGGACTTCCAGGTTGCTCTATTCTGAGGGACACTATTCATTTAAAACACAAAGTGGTTGGTGCTCTTGAATTTGTGGGATTCGATTACTCTGATCTTGATTATACACAGTGGGAACTTTTTAGGGACAGAATGTTTCCTGATCTGCAATGAGAATAAGTACAAACCTCTACATACAAGCAGATACAGTGTTCTGGTTAGCTCCTGTCCTTACCTCCAAGCCCCTCTCTTTCTACTCCTCTCCATCCTCTGGAGTACCTGGAAGTGAATCTCAGCTTCTTTGATATTTCCATGTTGTTATATATGCTATTCTCTTCTTTAGTAACAATTTTCCCGGTAAGTTCGCCCAAAGATATCACTTACTCATTCAATATTCAGCGGATATTTACTGAGCACCTACTATGCACAGTGTGTTGTACTAAGCATATAGAACATGCTGGATTGTAGTCTTGAACAGATTAATCCTTGGTTAAGCCTCTGCATAAAAATCACCTCTTTCATACAACATTTTTCTTCCTGTCACTTCGCGCAAAACTTCTTTTACATTATCACTCTTGCTTGCTTCTACACTGTGTTGTGGTTGCTTATTTTATTTGTTTATTTTCTCCCTCTGGATCATAAGACTTTGAGTATGAGATTTTACTCTCCTGTTTCCCAGCAAGCAGCTTGGTTAATTGGAAGTGCAAAAGTGAGAGTGGTCTTTGAATTGCAACTCCACCGCTAACTAGATGGGCCAATTGATTAACTTTTCTGAATCCTGGATTCCCCATTTGTGCATTGGAGATAAGAACATCCAACGAAATCAATTCAGCAAGGTTTATACTTTGTTTTTACCGTATCCTTAGACTTTAAATGAAAACATGGTTGTACATTTGCAGTATGGTGCTATACACATTAAGCATGCTTACACACCAAGTATGAGCATACAAGGCATTCCTCCGTTAGTAATTCTCTTCTTACTTCCTAGGACTTGGAACATAGTAGGAACTCATGAATGCCTGTTGCATAAATGCACATGGCACACAGGCTCTGTCATTAAATATGGTTTTAGATGGAAATGAGGGAGTTTTGGAAATGTGTGTATTCTTTCTTGGCAGTAGCTCTCTGCTAATCGGGTACTAGGACACGGTAAGCTTGCCCTCCAGCTATCTTAAACAGAAGCTATCTTGCACTGCCTTAGCCATGTTTCTTTCTTTTGACAAAACAGAGTAATTCTTTGAAAATCAAGTCATACATATTTTTCCCCCTCCAAAGAATCTAAGCAGCACAATAAATAAGCTTCTTATTCATTCTCTGTTGTGTTAATTCTTCTTGCCAAAGGGGAAAAATGAATTTACAGGGAATTCCCAGAAGAATATCTGAGGACCTAAAAATAAAAAATCATAGTTTTATTTTAGGCTTGTCAACAGGGGTGACAAGTGCAAGAATTGTAGCCCAGATGTGCGGGAAGCAGCTCATAAATTCTATTTCCCACAGTGTTTTATCTTGTCTGCCACTTTCCCTAATATGGAAATAATTTTTAATATCATAGAGAGAGAGAGATGGGAAAATTCCACTTTCATTTATAAAACTGGCAGTATGGTGAGCATATGTTCACAGGGACAGAGGTCTATTTTAGTAGCTGGCCTCTGGGAGGGAAGGATGCCCTACAGCCCAGCCCTTGAGCTCTTCAGTATGCTTCTGGATCTGTCATTACTCTTCCTTTTTGGGATCTCTAAACTGCTTTTAAACATTTTGGGAGGTGATCATGAGACCTGATTAGAAGTGCTTTAATTTTCTTTTCTTGGTCAATTTATGCAGTATTCAGAGGTCTAGTTCTTTTTAGGCAGATGGGAGGATAATTGGAGAGATGGGCAGTAAGCATCCTTGTTAAGAAGCAGATTCAGCCTGGTTTGGGGGTACAAGATAGGACTGGAGTACCTTCAGGAGTTGGAACTGGCCTTGGCTCTCAGGCCCAGAATGGGAAATGTGCCCAGGAGTCCATCTGTCTGAGTTCTGGCTTGATTCATAAAGTGAAGCAGTAGATCCTTTGCTTATACTCCACAAAAGTTAAAGTGGTACATTCTCTTCTTGTAATACCATCTCAGTAGGAAGATATCATAATTTTCCAAATAATTTAGTGCTCAACCATAGACTAATTTAGTACTCAACAAAACAGGTGTCAGGTCAGATAAAATAACATATTTTCTAGCTTAAAATTACATGGCCATGAATCTTATTAATTAAAAATAGTAGATTAATTAGAAATAGAGGTTATTGGAAGTTCTTAAATCTATAATTCCAACATCTTGTCCAGACCTTTGACTTGGACAGGAAAATTGCTATAAAAAAAGGAGAGAGCAAAATATAAGAGCTTATCTCACTCATACCAATTTTGGTCTATATGGAAATGTTAAAAGCAACTCTGAAAACTAAGTAACAAGGAAATAGGAAAATGAAGAGCATATAACCAGAAGGAGCCCCCAGTTTGATACCTTCATTAGGGAGTTCTTGTGTTGAGTGCAAAACTTGAAACCTCACAGAGTCTGCTCTGACCACAGAGCATTAAATGGTTTCTGCTTCTGGAAGCACAGCATTGTCCCATGGAACAGATCTCAACTACACAGGTCCAAATATAATAGCAAAAGAGCAAAAGTCTGTCACAGGAAAGAAAGCAGAAATAATCCTAGATGTGGTGTCATCTACTCAGACAGATAAATTTGGATTTCATCAGATTGTAGAATATTCTCATTCATATCTTCTCTCTCTTTCTCTCTCTCTCTCAACAGGTAGAGTTATTTTGTTAATAGTACCAAGAGTGATAGGAGACAGAAACCTATCAACATGAGGTTAGCCCCCAACTGAAGTTGTTAGTTTCTTCCCAGTAGCACTGTCCTGCTAACCCAGGAGGCTCCTCCTGCATACTGCAAGACATTGTCATGGTGTTAATTGGAAGTAGACCACCTCAGCCAGCAGCATGAAGGTCAGGGCTTCTTTGCTGGGGATGCACATGGAAGCTTGGTGAATTGGGGATCCACTGAGGACAAGAAGACACTAGAGAGCATGTGAGTCCCATAAGGTCATTATTTAGCATGAAATCTTTATGATGGATAATGGAAAACACAAAAGACGTTTAACCCAGAATGCTACCTTCCAGATATTTATACTGTTTTGTGAATTAAAAGCTTCTGAGACTTTGAAGTGTCAGAAAGGCTCTTGTCTAAAGTAGATGATATAAAAAACCTGTAGTGCAATTTATCAGACTTCTTTTAACAAACTTATTAAGTATGTCACTTTGAAATTTGAGTAAGTCTGTGCCTCAAAGGTTAATTCAACCGAATAAAAGTAATAAAAGGTGAGGTTCTCTCAGTATCTGTTGTTTGATTCCTCAAAGTATTCACAACCCAATTTTTATGTTTACTTCAACCTTCCTGTTTATGCCAGTGGAGAATCATTTAAGGTCTTCAAAATTACATATTTAAAGTGAGATACACATTTCAACCTTGACAGTTACTACTTTGATGCTAGATTGATGCTTCTGAAGGTAAAGTGAGCAGGGGTGAATGAATGAATGTCTGATTTCCTGAGATGCTGTTCTGGTCTCTAATTGTGTCATGTGGAATCAGCACATCTAGTGCTAAACACTAATGTGAAGTGGCTGGTTGTATGTAGACAGAGTGCTAAACAGGCAGAAAGAATCTAGAATGCAAACCCAGGGAATTTTCTCCAACCTCATTTGGTTAGTTGTAGATTTTCTTTCATTACTGGTTGCAATTGCAATATGTTAAAGTGGTTATTATCATGGGAATAGCCCCAAGTATTTCTAAAACACGGGGGTACTTGTGTTGTTTTTAGTGTAGCTTAGTTTTGTTTTTTATCTTGAGTACAAAAATTATTTTTCCCTCCAATCCCTCCTGTGTGTATTTACATCATTTATACTTGTATCGATATCTACATCTCCGTCTACTATAAAAACCAGTTATTTAAAATGTAGTTTGGTTCATTTCAGATGAGCTAGAATTTATTGGCATAAGCTAATCTCTATATGCTAATCTGTGTACCAGGGGTTTGTGATATACTAGTGAATGAACTCCTGGAGCTTTTTTATCAGTCAGTCTCACTTAACAAGATAATTTTTATATTTCTGCCTATTTGAGTACATTATAATGCATACATTTATTCCTATTTAATACAAAGGTAATACTATGAAACCACGTTAGTAGAGGAAGAGTAAGGTATTTTAACTGGCAGGGCTTGGTTTTTCCTTTAATGTTGCATTTCTTCCTTTTTTTATTTGTTTATTTATTGGTGCTAGGCATTGATCTCAGGGACATTCTACCTCTGAGTTACAACCTCATCCCTTTTTATTTTTTACTGTGAAACAAAGTTTCATTAAGTTGCTGAGGGTCTTGCTAAGTTGCTGAGGCTGGCCTTGAATCCTCAATTCTCCTGTCTCAGCCTCCCAAGTACTAGGATTACAGGCATGCACCACTGTGCCCTGCTGGACGCTGCATATCTTAAGGGTTAGCACCCATTGTATAACATTTTTTTTTCTCTATGATTGGCAGACGCATTCCTTTTTAACATCGTATATCCACTAAGTCTTATGTAAAATGGAGAAAAATACAGAAATATTGTTCTGAATCTGTAACCTCAAGACTTTATGAGGATTACGCTTTTAGCACCCATTGTATAACATTTTTTTCTCTATGACTGGTAGATATATTCCTTTTTAACATTCCTATATGCACTAAGTCTTATGCAGAAGGGAGAAAAAATATAAAAATATTGTTATGAATCTGTAACCTCAAGACTTTTATGAGGATTACACTTTTACTGCACTGATGATAACAAGCATCTTTTGCATGTACTGGCTTCTGCTATACAGTTATGAATATTCCCTAATGGATCAGCATAAAAAGAAACAAAGCTCCTTAAATGCATGCTATGACTTTTGGCCACACGACTTTGACCTTAGTATTAACATACTTAGTATTGTTTGTCACTGTTCATTAATGTCACAATGCTTGAGGAAGACCCAAGTTTACATAGACACTTAAGTGACAATTAGCAGTTGCCCTCCCTTTCCAGTGTCTTAATGTGGTCTAAATTAACCCTCGAGTAGTTCCTCTTGAATTAGTGAATAACATTAAATGTATTACGACTGAAATGAACAGCCAAGGTAATATTAAACAGAGAAATCCATTCAAAATGGGACAATATCCTTCCAGAAATATAATACTATGTCAAAATATATCCTATGGAAATTAGTTATTTCATTATCTCTTTAATATAAATTTTAAGTTAAAAGAGAACAACATCACAATGCTTTTCATTTTTGAAATCCAAATATTAAAAAAATATATATCCTTTCTCAAGTAGTGACCTCAGAAAGAAACCCACGATGAGGGCTTATAATGAAAATGACTCAATTGGGTTTGAGAGTTAGAAATACGTTTTATACCATGACATTCAAAGGACTATATCAAGATATGGAAGGCTGAGACAGGAGGATCACAGATTCAAGGACAATCTCAACAGCATAGTGAGATTCTCAGCAATTTAGGGAGACTTTGTTTCAAAACAAAAAACAAAAAAAGGGTTGGAGGTATAGCTTGGAGGTAGAGTGACCCTGGCTTTAATCCCTAGTACCATGCCCCTCCACCCCCCCCCCACACACACACAGACATAAACACACATTGGAAAGAAAGCAGATGGCAGCTCCTCTTGCCTCCTGCTCTGGACCCTTTGTATAGAACTCAGCTGCCCTGAGCTTTTGCCATAGGTGGTCCCTCCTTTTCTGCAAGTTGTGTTCTCTTTCATTGATGTCAGTGGAGCTTCCTTTCTAGGCATGATTTCATTAGCAGTATGGCAAAGTTACCTATCCTGGCAGATAATAGAATTACTCAAGAAGTTTTATTTCTTGAGCTGATTTTATTTTCTCATTATTCTCTATACCCCAGACTTAGAGAAAAACCCCAATTATTTTCCATTTTAGTGACTCTTTCTACGTCCTTATAACATTTTCCTTAAAAGTAGTTCATAGTCGGGCATGGTGGTGCATGCTTGTAATCCCAGCATTCGGGAAGTTGAGACCAGAGGATCCGGGTTCGCAGCCAGCCTCAGCTACCTAGTGAGGCAGTCCGCAACTTAGTGAGACCCGGTTTCAAAATAAAGAATAAAAAATAGGGCTGGGGGTATAGCTCGGAGGTAGAATGCCCCTGAGTTCAATCCCTAGTACTGGAAAAAAAAAAAAAAAGTAGCTCATTATTTCCATACTTAGTTGTGTTAAGGTCCATCTCCCCGATGGTCTCTGTACTCCATCATAGCAGAAAATCTATTTGTCTTATTTCCCACTAAATCCACTGTCACAGTAGGTGTAAAGAAAGCAACCGAGTGTGGCTGATGTGTATGCCAGTTGTTCAAAGTGCTTTTAGCTAAAAGAAGACAGAGGTTTTAGCCGGGCATGGTGGCGCATGTTTGTAATCCCAGCATTCGGGAGACTGAGATCGGAGGATCCGGGTTCGCGGCCAGCCTCAGCTACCTAGTGAGGCACTCCACAACTTAGTGAGACTCGGTTTCAAAATAAAGAATAAAAAATAGGGCTCGGAGGTAGAATGCCCCTGAGTTCAATCCCCAGTACCGCAAAAAAAAAAAAAAAAAAAAAAAAAAAGACAGAGGTTTTATACATGTTCAGGCTTCTTCTTTTAGCACAGTATACCTTCTATAGTTCAAAATACTTTAAGTGCAAATGTCTCAGAGTGTTGAATCAAGATCTGTCCCTTTCTCTTTCAGTGAGCCTTTGAGACAATCAGTGGTACAAGCTCTAAATATGCCCATTTCCTGTGAATTAATGTGATGTGAAATGGTAGTGAATCTCTTAAGTTATTAGTAAATGTGGTTTTGGTGGACCCACTTGGAGACACCTCTTGCTACCCAGTCCTGCCTTTTCTTCCTAGGTAAGGACCTGCAAATTACAACTTTCCTAAACAAACACACAAACAAACAAAACAAAATACCCCTGCTGATTAAATCACATTTATTTTGATTACAACCCAGGCAACAACAAAAAAAATCAGTAAAAACTGTACTAAATTGGTATTCGTTGAACACAGTTGGCAATCTGTATCCACCACAGGTTCTGCATCCTCGTAATCAACCAACTGAGGGTTGAAAATATTCAAAGAAACATTATGTCTGTACTTAACAAGAACAGACTTCTCTTTCCTTGTTCCTATTCCCTAAACAATACAGTTATAACAACTATTCACATAGCATTTACGTTGTATTAAGTGTTATAAGTCAAACATCTACAGATGTTTTAAGGTATGCAATAGGGTGCTTGTTGATTACATGGAAATACTATATCATTTTATATAAGATTGTTGGTATCTGTGGATTTTGATATGGGGGGGGAGTGTGCTGGAACTAATCTCCCATGGATATCAAGGGACAATTATATTCAATTCTCAAGAGGATGGTGGCATTTCTGTATCCCTTAGCTTGTTTCTTCCCTTTATCTAAGCTTTCATTTCATAATTTATACCATCAGTAGTTTATTTACATCTTTAAAGTTATGGCTGGTTTGTATACCAACTACCCTATCATTGGTCCTTGTTTTTCACTATCTTATTTATATTCACACCACCTTCTCCTGTTTCTTCATAATATAACTATTCAAACAATCCTTTCTTTCAGGGTTAAGATCCTGTTAACGGTCCTTTGAAGTTTGCCCAGCTTATTTACAGAGTCTTTATTTACCTTTTAAGGCTCTTAAGGCTTTGCTCCATTAAGCTTTTTTCTGTCTCTCTTCTCCCATTTATTCTGACACCAGCCTTGATAATGCAACTTTCACTTAAGTTTTCATCTTTTGTAAAGTAAACTGGCATTGTATTGATATCTCTACTTAGCAGAGTAGCTGTGATAGAAAATGATACACAAGTAAATTCTGTACCTGAGATTTCTCTCTCAGACCTTTTACATTTTTTTAAAATCACTGTGGAATGTTCTCCAGAACCCAGTCCCAAAAGCTCTCTGACCAATGAAGAGTCCAGTTAAATCAATCTTTTTACGATCTGGATCATCATGTCCATTTCAGTAGTCATCACACATTGTTGGCTTATACTTAGCTTTCAGAAATCTCCCTATAACAGTAATAACAATAATAGTTTCCAGAGACTTCATACTTTCTGCATAACAGGCATATGTATCAGTTGTAAAGCATAAGATTAGATAGAAGAGGCAATAAAGGCCCAGTGTGGTTATGTAAATTTTCCATGCAGTTAGTAAGGGGCAGGTAGATTTTTTTTTTTTCCTGCAAAGGCCCTTCATGCTGAATTTTCCTCATCCTACAGTGTAATGTTGCTGATGTCAGATATGTATTCACATGCTATTCCAATTTTGCCAATTTTAACCTATTCCTTAAGGCTGATGTTATTACACTTTTGATTTGCCACTTTACTCATAGTTTTGCATCCTCCAATACCTGATACGTAGTCTTTCTGTGTCTGCTCGCAAATTATTGCCAAAAAGTGTTTGTGAAGACAGGACCAAGAGCACAGGAGAGTTGCCCAGTGCCAGAAGCTTCCTATCAGGGTGACTGCCTATTACTCAGCACATTTTGGATAGAGTTGATGAACAAGCTATTCTCAGCTACAGTTAATTAAGCTATGAATCCCTCTAACCATGCTATCCTTCAGCCAATACTTCTACATTGCGTTTAAGAATTTAATGCAACTGAAATCAATAAGAGTGGGGCACCATATTAGATCTTGTGCAAATATCAAAAAATAACAGAATACTGTCTTTCTGTGCTTTGAGGGAGGAAAGGACAGATCAGTGTCCAGATAATTATGTGTACACAATGATGATTTTTTTCTTATATATATATATATACATACATATATATATATATATAGATAGATAGATAGATAGATAGATAGATAGATTTACTTGAAATGGAAGGGAATGCATCTGGTTTTGTGGTATAGGAAGGGCTACATCTCAATATCAGTGTGCCAATTTAGATCTCAAAGGAGATGTGGAAAGCTATGGTGACTTCACCTGTACATGTAGAACACGTGTTACTGGTGCAGGTACATGTGTGATCAGTAAGTCGCTGGCTGCAACCTCAGCAAAGGGGACTTGGGGTGCATGATATAAAATAATAGCAGAGACCTACGTCATGAATTTGCTATGCCAAAGATTTTGGACTTGGTAATACTGTTGCCAGTGTATTACTGGTAAGAAGCAGGGACTCTGGAACCAGGCGGCCTGGACTTGAATCCTGCTGCACTACGTATTAACTATGTATCCTTAGGGAATTTACTAAAACCTTCTGTGCCTCAGTTTACTATCTGCAAAATGAGTTAAAATATCAACTACCTTATAGGGCTTTTGTGAGGGTTTATTGAGTTAAAATTTGTTAAGTACTTACCCAATGCCTGGTATATGACAAGTGTTAAACAGTTACTAAACAGAAGTAGATTTTTGTCCTCAGAGGAAAAAAGGACATGACAAAAGTTTGAAGCAAAATGCTCCCCTCAGTAGTAATGAGAATGATGGGTTAGTGTAATCTTATGTGTATGCTTATGCTAGGGGGTTGGATGAGGTGGGGGTTGTAATGACAGCAATTAGAAAGCCAATGGCAAGAAATAATGAGAGGGTGTACCAGAAAACAGGGAGAGAGCCACTTTCTTTTAGTTTTCCATTAAGTTGCCCTTCACTAATTGAGCTATGCTTGTTGATTGACCAAAATTAAATCTCAAGCCACAAGCTCTCTTTGTGGTCTCTTCTTTTTGGAAAAAAAAAAGTTATCAGCAAAGAAGTCAATAGTCAGGAATCTTCAATCTACTCAGCACAGTAAGACATGTTGATATCCAGATGGATAAGTCTTTATCATAACCACACTTTATTTCCATAATCTGAAGAAGGCAAACAATTTATTGATCTCTGTGTAGATGTGGTTATTAAACAACAAACACATCCAGGTCATAGCATATCTTATCAGCAGTCCTGTTAGAATGTAAGATGCTGAAGTTGCTACTGACTAAATGATACGAACTCAATCATGAAACCAAAAGGTTTTCAAATATTATAGAGGAAATTGTATATTCATTTTAAACCTCTAATCTTTTCAATATATAACATGGGCACAAAACACACATACAGTAACTCCTAGACTGACAGCACACCTTGGCTGTATGTAATGTTTGCTATTTCAGGATACTGTGAAGTTCTGTTGCTAAGCTTCAGTTCAAGATGAAAGGATCACATTGTAATGTGTAGCCCTGCATAGTGAGCTAGTTTAGAAATAGCGAGCCTTCACTTCAAACTTGGAAGAAGTGTAGATCAAAGCTGTGAGCAAGGACCTTTGTTTCTGCCTCTGATTTTCCAAATGGTCTATCTAAAAGGCTGCAGATACCTTATGCTACCACAGACGTATGAAGATGGTTGTTAAAAAAAAGGAAAAAAGTTTCCTGTCAATATAACAATAAATAAATAAACCTGAGATAATTAACTTATAAAGAGAAAATGTTTCATTTGGCTATGGTTTCAGAGGTTCCAATTCATGATTGGGTGGTCCCATTACTTTTAGGCCTATGGTGAGGCAGAAACATGGGGAAGAGCTCACCTCATAGCCAGGAAGTGAAAGAAAGGGTTGGGGTCTCACCCTTCAAAGTGAAGTCCCCAATTACCTAAAGACCACCCACTAGGCCCCACCTCTTTTGCTTATTTATTTATTTTTGTGTGTGTGGTACTGGGTATTGAACATGGGGCATTCTACCTCTGAGCTACATCCCCAGGCCTATTTTATGTTTTTGTTTTGAAGCAGGATCTTGTTAAGTTGCTGAGGGCCTTACTAAGTTGCTAAGGCTGGCTTTGAACCTGAGATCCTCCTGTATCAGCCTCCCAAGTACTGGATTACAGGTGTGTACCACCATGTTGAGTTAGGCATGGTCGTGCAACTCTTAAAGTTTCCACCACCTCTCCATAGCACACAATAGTGACAAAGCCTTTAACACATGAACCTTTGGGGGCACTCAAGATTCAAACTGTGACAGAGGTATCTTTGTGGACCCACTTTGAGGATTAGGTAGAATCTAACCATGGGCATGTGTTTTCAGGTCATGCTGTGTCCTGATGTCTCAGTTGCCTTCTCGCCATGGTGCAGGCTAGGCATGACTCACAGGTAGTCCCTTCCCAGTCTATCCTCTGCCCTGGCTGCACAGTGGAATCACCAGGAGCACTGAAAAATAGCAATGCCCAGGCCCCACCCCACAGATTCTGATACAATTCAACGTGTAGGAGGCCCAGGCATCAATGATTCTAACATGTTGTCTGGGCTGAGAATCTCTGCTATAGAGATCACCTCCTCTTCATGCAGGGGATTTGAGAGACTGAAGTGGATGCTCTTCACCTCAGCATTGCTAGATCCTTGCTGTCCTCTGGCCTTGGCAGGGCTCTAGTGTTGACAGCTTGTTTCTCAGCCAGCATCAAAGGCCCAGTTCCCATCTTTGATCTCTGTCTGATGACAGGGGTGCTGCTTTCTCTCTCTCTAGCTGAATCTACAACTTGCTAACCTTCCCAGCATATTCCAGTCTTCACTGGGACCCTATTTTTTGCCTATAGGAATTTGGATCCTTGCTTGATAAATGGCCACTAAAATTTCCTGAGATAACTAGGAGTTTTAGATAGCCCTAGTCCTGAACAAATTCTCTGTCCTAGGACACACTCTTGCTCCTCCTGGGTGTCCCTGTTAGGAGGGTTGGTCAGAGTAGCCATCGAGGGCCACATTCTCCAGTGACTTTGTGCTGGGTTGGAGGTTGGAGTCTTGTCCTGTTCTTCTCAGAGTTTATTCTGAGTCAGAAGCTGTGCCTAGTTCTTGATTTGAGGCCCTTCAAATCTACCTCTCTTCACCCTAATTGTAGGTCACTGAATCTTACCCAGTCTTTTATAATGATTCAAATGAACCCACTTTGTAAACCAGATTTCTGGACATTATGCTCTGAACAGGGAGGATAGCTCTGAATCTTTGAAGGGTTCTGAAAAAATCTTACTATCCACCAAGATCATTGATTTTCAGGGCTGGGAGTCCTTCCTGCTTGAACCATTTCTACGAATTCCTCCATCTGGTGAGTCTCTGGTTAGTGCAGAACGTTACTGCAGGAGCTGAGGGCACCACAGCTCTCAGACGGTGGCTTGAATATAAGTGATTTGCTCTGGATAGATTTAACTTTAGTTCTGTGTTTTTTCCCCTTTGATTATAATACCCAGAGTATTTGATATATTACCTCATTTATCTTCCAGAATCTAAGTATGGAGATTTGTAGGTGCCTTCTCTGTTATTGTCACATAAGGAGAATATATGTGTGGGGCTCACCTAAAGGTTACAAGAGAGTAAGTAAAGATCAGAACTTCTCTTCTCAGCCTCGATTATACATTCCTCAGATAATGTTGAACTTCAACAATATACATATACATATATATGTATATATACATATATATATATAATTCAGTGCATAGAGATTTTGTTGTTAAAGCCATAAAATGAGAAAAAATTCAGTGTAATTGATACTTGACTCCAATTGCAGACTGAAGGGGAGATGAGGAGAGAGACTTATGAATAATATCTCAAAACCTTTTTAATACTCAGAGTGTGCTGGGGTTTGAAGTTGACCTGATTGTAAATAGCACCCAATCATAAATAGTAATTTGAGAAAAACATCTTCACTAGCGCCATCAAAAAAATTGGTATGTTCAAAAGTCAAACTTAGGTAAAATTAATTAATACTTCTTAAAAAAGCGAATTTATGGTAGTTTTTGCCATTATCAAACTCTCCAAGTATATTTATATTTGAGTTGGACTTGCAAATTCCATAGTATTTGAAAACATTAAAGGTATAATGTTTCAATAGACATGTTTGCAATTTGTGGTTTTGAGGTATTAGAGTAGGAAGATTCGTTTTGGTGGAAAATTCACTTTGGTGGAATGTTGCTGGTTTTCTAGCTTTTAATTGTTTTAAAGTAGATAGGTTTTATAAGTGGGTTGCTTTTCATTATTGAGAGTTTGAAGGGAATTAGAACCTGGCTATGTTCTAGTATTCAAAAAAGTTGCTGAATAACTTTAAGTGCCGTTTGTCTGTCACTTAATCCCTTCTGACCAAAAGCCTCGGTTTACATTTATTTGCACTGATTTGGCAAATCTTTTGACAGGCAGGATGAACTATGACTCTAAGATGAGAAGCTCAGTTGACTCAGGAAATTATAAGCCTAAGGTGGTGGTGTTTGTCTATCACTAAAATAAGAACTGTCTGATATTTTTGCTGTAATATTTCTGTATTTTTGGTACTATGGATTAAGTCCAGAGGAATTCTACCTGTAATTTACACCTCCAGACATTTTTATTTTGAAACAGGGTCTCCCTAAGTTGCTGAGGGTCTCACTAAATTGAAGAAGCTGGCCTTGAACTGGTGATTCTCCTTTCCAAGTACTGAGATGACAGGATGTTTGCCTTATTTTAAAAATTAAATAGTCTTCAGTCATGTTGTGGCTTGAGTTATAATTATTTTTACTTTTTGGTAAGAAGGAAGTGCTTTTGAGAGACCTAGTATTATAGTACTAATTCTAGCTTGCATTTTTTATTTCTTATAGGATTAATTATTTTGACTTTAATTCTTAGCCTTACAGAAAATAGGAATGTTGTTGGGATAATAATGCACTTTCAGCTGCCTCTCTAGCTTTCTTAACTATGTATATTCATTAACAAGTAAACATTACTAGTAGAGAACTCATGGATATATCTGTAAAATTCACATTGGACAAGTTGTATATTAAGCTATATGCATCATGTGAAAACTTATATGATCAAGATAGAAAGATGGCTGAGGGTGTGACTCAGTGGTAGAGCACTTGCCTAGCGTGCATGCTGCCCTGGGTTCCATCTACAACACATACACACATACATGATAGAAAGCTGGTTTAAACTCCAGATCCAGTTTTCTCTTAATAGCTTTTTAGATGCACAAATTGATAATATGCTTACATCCACATTGTTCTCAGTATATGAAGTCACAGTTTTAAGGTTATATAAAATTCTTGGACAGCGTAAGGAAAGATTATTATAAATAAACTCCAGTAGGCTTACTTATGTTTTAAAGTTTCTCACATACTTGGACTCTGGTTTCCCCAGCACCTACTTTTCTTAGCATCTGGTTTATAATTTCATCCTTACTTTTACATCAAATAAACTTTGATTCTGCTGGCTTGCTTGTGCTCTGGACATCCATCATGGACTAAGGTTCTCATTGTCTGGCTTTAGGGAACATTCGCAAAAATCTATAGTAATTCCAGAATTCAAAGGTGGGCTGCCCGAGCATCTTCATTTTACAAAGCTCTCCAGGTCATTCCGATGTCTCCAAAAGCTGAGAAACACTATGATAGAAGTATTTGAATACCATACAGATGTGGCCTGAAGAATAGGCTGATCCAATATGAGGTATCAAAAAGGTTTGGGAAAGATTTAGAAAACTTTTGAAAATATGAGGTGAACAAAGAGAAATATACAGTATAAGAGAATCTTTTACTACTCGGAAGAATTTTCTACAGGACTATTTCAAACAGAAAGCTTCTCTAGTACATTCGAGATAGAAGTGGACTAAAAATTACAAGTTGTTGAAAAGTCTGACACATAATAGGCATACAGTTTTTCAAAATGCAACCAATTGGGGACAATAGCCAGAATGCCATGGGTCTTCTGTCTTATACCAGAAAATAAGTTTCTGGAGACCTAAAATGTTGGTATTTCAATACTTCAGGATCTGGGAAAAACCAATTCTATGTTTTGCAGCATTATTGTTAATGGGGACATTCCAGCACCATTGAATTCAACAAACATATAATGAGAGATTTCCTGATCGAAATAAAGTCATGGAGGACATTGAACTTCATTACTTTAAAACATTTAAACTTTATTCTGAAGAAAGTGGAAGCCACCATGAAGGAGGGAGGTGACCTGATTAGAGTTTTGCTTTAGAAAGATCAGTTGGAGGGAATGGATCAGTAGGAGGAAGGCAAAGGTGTCATGGAGACTGGAAACCGGCTCCATAGATTACTTGAGCAGTCTGCGCTAGAGATGATACAATCTTGTCTAGTGCTGAGGATGGGGGGAGGGAGCAAAGGAGGAGGGAAATGTGGATATAATGGTGAACAATCTAGCCTCTCTGTCTGGACCACTGTGACAGTGAAAGGAAGCTATTAATAATTGTCCCAGGACAACAAGTATAAACTGAAGCTGTCCCAAATAGGGACATATAATGGGACTAAGCTTGTGGAGAACCGGGATGACTTCTAGAGTTTTTTTTTTTAAGAAGTTGAAGAAAATTAGACACATATTTGGATCTAGAGGGAAGGAAAATTGTCTGGTTTGTAGACATGTATTTGGGGTCTTCAGTCCAGACAGTAGTGATAAAAGATGATGTCTGAATTACTTGATGTTTCAGATTTGGAATTAAAAAAAAAAAGACATCCAAGGATGAGTCCTGTATGTATTTGAAAAGCCAGAGCAAAAAAGTAGTTGCTCATCATCTGATCCTCTTGAAATCTTGAATGCTTGAAGCATGAGCAGATTGGATTGGTTGTTGTCATTTTTCTTCTATTCTGTGAGCCTTTTGCTGGCTTAACCAGTGGTATCTTCATTTATCTTTTTTTGTATTTCATTATTTGTTTCCTTCTCAATTATTTGCATTTTCAATAGTCTTCAGTACTCAGGAACTAATTATATAATTTAGAAGTGTAAAAGTTCTCATTACCCCCCTACAGTCTACAGTATTTTTCTTTGGAACATTCAGAGCATGTGGCAAAACCTTTTCCTTTAACACTATGGTGGGGTTCCTTTAAAACAATTTCTAGAAAAGGCATTGTCTTTGGATCATGTAGGGAGATTAGAATGTTTCCTTTTTCTTTCTTTCGTTTCAACCTCATCTTCTGAAATTACAAAGCATACTCTACTTCCAACATGAAAGCTTTAAATTATGATCATGTGATGTGCTTTAAATTAATAGAATGCTACCCAGACCGATGTAGGAAGATTTGTATAATATGTTGGATAGCTGCACTGATATGACTTCCTTCTGTGCCGGGACTCTGGATGTTTGCTTTGTGTTTTGACTATTGTCCCTGGGATTGTAAATTACTTAGGCAAGCTAATCAGAGTAAATTAAATCCAACATCTAATTTCCATCAAGGTTTTTGTTTTATTCAATTTTACTCTTTGGCTAATTGAGGCTTATGGGGGTCAAGTGCCTTTGGCCAAGGTCATCTTGCGTGTTCATGTCTCAGCTCAGACCTGTTTTCTTTTAGTCCCTGTTGATTCCCATATTATATATCCATCCATCTCTTAATTATCATCTTGTCATCCTTGTTCCTCTTCTTGTGAACTGGCTGGTGTTTAAGGACCCTAAACATGGGGGGATTTATGGGAAGTCTGCAAGCTCATGAATTATCTTTTATCTAAAAACGAGAAACATATAGAGATCAATTATGATAATCTCCTGCATGGCAGATGCAGCTCTCCAGAGATTTGTTACCCCATGCCAACAAAATCAAGCTAGGGTCTGCTCAGGCTTACCAGTAGGATGCTTGAGTGGAGTTGAATGATAAGTCATCTACTGTCTGGTATTTGAAGCTGGTATGGTAGAAGGCAGGATGGCTTGCAAATAAATTACTTCATTTCAGGGGCACAGAGTCTTTGCCAGGATACACATATTTGGAATTCATTTCCTAGAGGCTGTTGGATGTGTGGCATAGCTGTGAGATTTTTGTTGCTGCTGCTGAAGGGCTTTGCCTGTTCAGATATAAAATGTGATGCTTTCAGGAATCTAGCTAAGAGACTATTCCAGAACTAGACAACTGGAACCTGCAATTAGCCTCAATAGTCTTGAGACTTCTAGGATATGCTAGAATGCAAAACCTCTTTGAAAACTGCTTGGTTGAAACTTAATTAATGAAATTATGTTGCATACCATGAATATAGACAAGCATATACTATAATTATATAACTTTTGAGGAACAAATTCCTCTAAAACTATACTCAAGCTATTTCTCTCTCTCTCATTTTTTTGTTTTTATGAAAGCAAATATTTTTGTTATTTTGTTATTGGTGAAGAATGCTTTTTATTTTAAGCGATTCCTTCAATGTTTGTCTCTCTTTCCTTTTTTTATTTTTTTTTCAGTATTGGAGATTAAACTCAGGGGCATTCTACCTCTGAGCTATACCCCCAGCCCTATTTTATTTTGAAACAGGGTCTCACTAAATTGCGGAGTGCCTCACTAGGTAGCTGAGGCTGGCCGTGAACCTGGATCCTCTGGTCTCAGCCTCCCAAATGCTGAGATTACAACCATGCCTGGCTTCTCTTTCCTTCTGTCCCTCATCAATATTCACATATCAAGAAGGCTGAGGAGACACTGTTAGTGTTAATACAGGGCAATCGTTGAGCTAGTTAATCACTTGCCTTAGCCCAGATAGCTGGTGCTAGGCTGCTGTCTGACAGAAATTAGAAAGAGAGAATGATGATTTAAAACAATGCCTTAAAATGATGATCAAACAAAGGCAAGCATTTACTGAGCTGTTAAGCCAAAGAGAAGTCCCTAGAATAGGAAAAGGGATAACCTTTATCTTGCAATAAGGGCAAATGGTAAAAATAAAGTGTCAACCCAGGCACATTTTATGACAATTCAAGTGACTAAAGGCCAATTTGGCACAGCGTGTGTTAGGATCATATGCTGTAAAATGTATGACCTTGTTACCTGCTGCTGATTTATAGCTTGGTGTACTTCAAGCTTTTTCCTTCCAGGGGCTTGGGATGGGAAGTGGAATCCTGTACCCTTGATGGAAAAGTGGCAAACCTGAAGGGGAGGCAGAATTTGAAGTCAACAGGGCTCCTCTGGGGCCTGGATTGCTTTGTGAGTGGAACTAATGGGGAGGGACAGTATTTTGTCAGAAATACCGTAAAGTGTAAAATGGAGTAAGATTCTTTGCCAGGTGAAGTGTGTGGAGCTGTCAGAGGCATAGCCACTCCATTTAAAGGGGATTCAGGTCTTATCAGGATCAAATGGACATGGTTCAATAGCAGGGGCTCAGGTGGCCCTAAAAGGAGTATGTAGGACTGAGTTAGAAGTTATTTACTAATTTTTTCTATTCCTGCAAATACCTAGAAAACTCACATTCATCTAACACATTCTTTGGTTTTCTAATATGTGACGTTACATGGGGGATGGGGAAAATAGCACATCACTATTATTAGGATTGGCTGGAATTAAAAAGTTTATATCTATCAATGAGTTGGCTTCTTTAGCTTGGAGATAGACTTTCTTTTGTCTTTCATGTATATACAGAAATGCCTTCACAGTTTTTTAGTACTGGGCATTGAACCCAGGAGCATTCTACCTCTGAGCTGCACCCCAGCTCTATTTTATTTTTTACTTTGAGATTGGGTCTTATTAAGTTTGTTGAAGCTGGCTTTAAACCTGTGATCTTCCTGCTTCAGCCTCCCAAGGACTTGATTTACAGGGGTTTACCACCATACCTCGCCAGAGATGCGTTTACATTTAATTCTGCATTTGATACCGCTTTCCTACCCCTGGAGCTCTGTTGGGGGTGACAGGGTGCCTTTATCCCTTTCTATCCCTTGGCCATCACTCCGTTATCTTTAGTTGGATAATAATGAGCTACAAGGGCAGGTTTTTATCACTCACATTTCATTGGTGAATCCTGTTTTCACAGGTAATGCGATGTTCTTTCTTAGATTATCATGGTCCTCTTGTATAACTGCCTTTCACAGCAGGTACAAACATGATGCAAGGGAATTGTATGGATACCAGGTGCTTTTCCTTTAGCAGTTCAAGCAGTGAGTAGACCCACAAGATTTCAGGAAAATGGAACTCCTTTTCCTTGCCTATTGAGTCCCCAAAGCAGAGGGAATAGGAATTCTGTTCTGTGCTTTTAGAAGTGACCCTGCCACTTGTGGTTCCAGCCCTCCACCCTAGTATTTTATTTGTAACCAGGGAAATAAGATAGAAATGTAAAATGCTAGAAATTGAAGGAACTTTGGAAACCATTTCTCCATTTAGTTCACATATGAAGGGAGTGAACTCAGTTACTTTAATTTGGGTAGATTAAATAATCAGTGCCCAAAACTGGACCAAAATGTGGATCTCCTGAAGTCTTAGTCTCAAACCTTCTTAGACCCTATCATTCAAGCTTGTTATGAGATGAGTGCAATGAATAGAAGTAGGAATTATGAAGAACAAATACTAGATTTCAAGTATCTAGTTGGAAAATGTTCAGCTTAGGACGGCCTTATCAGTTTTGTGGACTAGTTCTCAGAGTTGCAAAGCAGAGGGACATGCCTTTAATGTTGCATAAAGATCTAAGTGTTACTTTCTGTAACCACCTTTCCAGTTTTGCATGGGGAAATCTGACCTCTAGCATTCATTATGATTAGCCATATAGCTGTTCCTGGGCAAGTCATTCACTTCTTCATTCCCCTCCACTTCCTGTTGTGTAAAGTTAGAATGATTAGAGTTCTTATCATGGTAAGAGATGATATGAATACATTCACTCTATCATAAATTTCTTGCGTAGGAGGCTGCTCATTCTGTAGTTGATCTAAGCTGGTGCTTCTGTAATTGTGGTCCCCAGAACAGCAGCAATAGCAGTGCATGGGAGCTTAGTAGAACTGCATATTCACTGGCCCTTTCCCTAATTCTGCGGTAGAGTCCAGTAACCTGTGTTTTAACAAGTCTCCTAAGTGTAATGCATGCTAAAGTTTAAGAATCGCTGATTTAAATGATTCTTTCTCTCCCCCTTTGGCATAGATAAAGCAATGAAATTGAGTAGGTTGAAAGAAAATGTGTATATGAGAAGATGCTAAGATTCACAGACACAGACAACTATCACTTAAACTTAGCGAGGGAGGAACAAATGTTCTGTAGTTCTAGTCGGTAGTTTTGTTAGCTCATTGGGACTGGAGATCCATATATAACTTATAAACTCTATAAGCACAGACCGCACTTGCCATATTCCCTATTATTTCTCTAGCATGTCACAGGCTCTGAAACATACTTGGGACTGAATATCTGTTAAAGCATGAAAAAACATTGAGAATGCGTTGGCATTATAATACAATGGAACACACACAATTTAACTAGGGATGAGTCCAAAATCCAAGTTTGCTCTTCCTTAGCTGGGTAAATCTGATTGTGTTGTTTTATCTTTGGGCTGACAGTTCTTACTCCCATAACAATGGGATTGAGCTAGAATTGATATTCCACGACTCTTACATACTAATATCAAATATTCTGTGAATATAGGGACAAGGTGAGTGCAGATAAAAGTCTTAAGCTCCATTAAAACCTAATTAATCCTTCTCCATGAGATTTCCCATTACCATATCAGTCCATCAAGATCTAACTTTTCTAACATATTGATTATATTTCTCTCTCTGTGACCCTCACCCCAATTTTAAAAAATGATCATTTGGTCTTATTGAAGGAAACAATATATTCATGTTAAGTTGCCAACAGGAGGGGACAAGTTACGTATATATACTATTTATAAGAAAGAATACTGAGACTCATAAGCACGACACAGTACGTACTCAATAAATAGAAAGGTATTATGTGAACTAATGAGGGCCATAGATGTGTTGTGGGGTCGTAAAGGAGACTGAATATGGGAACGTGTAAACATTCTACTAGTGTCTGGAACATGGCAGACACTAAATAGAGTGCAATTTACTTTCCTTTCTTTGCACATTTCTCCAGGACCTAGCTTACTAAGCACCCTGTGCAGCATATATATTTGTTTCTTCACTCTCAGAACTTTCTATCATTGTGTAGTTTTAGCCCTTATATGTTTCAGAATGTATTTTGAGAAAGAGATTCAAGCCAAGGAGGACACTGGAAGATGCAGAAAAGAAATACAAGCCAGAAGCTAGCATGAGTGTAGAAGATGACATGAACTTGGGGGATATGAGAGATGAGGGCTGAGAAAACTTTTATGATGAGAACAAAGTAATTTTTTAAGGTCAGAATTCCATGGAATGGACAGCCTCTTCTCATGCACTTGAAACAGTTTCCTTTGACTGGAGGCTATTTGATTTGGTCTAAAATTATCCTAATGTGGACCAACTCTCTGACAACCACTGTTTCTCATTAGTAAACTTTTAAGGTTGTTTGTTATTATTCAGAAAATGTTCTCTGACACTTGTAAAGGATAGGAAATAGGGGCTAGAGGAAAGTAGAGACATACAACAAACAAACAGTGAGGATATTTATTACACAGAGCATCTCAGTCATAAGTCTTGAATGTGGTCTTTGTAGTTGCCAATGGAGAAATGAAAGGCAGAAGAACAATGAAGCTTGGGTTGAGTGGTTCTTCCCAGCCACACCTGCATCCCATCCCTCCAAGGGTTGGGAATGGTCCTTAGAACAAAACTGGCAGGGAAAGCCTGGATGCCTACCTATCTCTGCCAGATTCCCCACATTCCAGGCCCTATCATGATACCCTATCTGTTTTAAGAATTGTAGTCTGAAGATTTTATTATTTTTCAAAACTGCACAGAATAAAATAAAAATAATAAAAAGAGGACAGGACTGGCACAATCATTTTGTAACTGATGACAGAGAAACTTGATAATATTTCTTACATATTTTACATACTTTAGAAGGGAAGAAAGACCTCACTTGGTTTTTGGTCAAGGGAACAGGTCCCACCTACAGCTGTAGAGTTAGAGTGAGATGAAGACAGTTTTAAGCATGATGGAGAAGGTAAGGATTCAGAAGTTGTTGAAAACATAGATAATTATCTAAGATTTGATATGATCTTTATACCCATGAAGTCTCCAAATAAATAGCATTCTAACCACCTATTCCACTAAAGAACAACAACAACAACAAAAATAGGGTTAATATGGTCCCGGGGCGACTTGGGTTCCACTCATCAGAAAAAGGAAACCTTCAGAGAGGCACAGACATTGACTGGGATGGTGAGAAATCTCATTTCCAGGAAGTTCTTGGAAATTGAGATGAATGATAGGAAGTTACAATAGAATGTGCAGAAAGGGACCCCATGCCACTGCTGTTGTCAAGAAGTATTTCTCACGGACAGCCCTACAGCTGTGTGAGCCCACAGAGTAGATCCTAACAGCAGGCAAAAATCTTCCTCTGGAGCTCCAGGCACAGAAAAATATATAGCAAATACTTTTTCAGGATAACTTTTGATCCAGAGAAAACTTGACCTTAAGTTTGTAATTGATTCCAAAATTTTACTGAAATTTGGAGAAAAATTGCTTTTATTATCTTCCTTATCTTTACTCTTAAAAAAAAAAAAACCCAAGATTTTTCAAAGCAGGAAATAAGTTGGCCTGAGTTTATTTGTTTTTCAAAAGCAAAATTTCTGTCATTGTTGAATAGTATCCTCTAAAACATTTTTTATTCATAAAGTCCAGCTAGTTGGAAATGAAAAGATCATTTTTTTCCTCTGACTGTAGTTGAATTCTTTATATATTGCTCTTAGGTACTAATCAGAGATGGAAAATGCTTTTCTTTTCTCAGTTCTTTGGGAAAGCAATTTTAATCAATTGATAGGGATTAGGAACAGAGTACCATGATTGATTACTCATGTCTACCAAAGATGAAGTATGCTAATATATTTTTCATGCCTTACAGTTCATCCTAATTTGCAAATTTTGAATAAAGTGTTTATTTAATAAAAATTTTAATAGAAATTTAAAAATGACTATATATAATATTGTATTCAATTTTAAGAAGTTAAGAAACTTGGCAAAATGTTAATATTTAATAAGTTGGGAAGTGGATCCAAAGTATTCACTATATTAGCCCATGACTTTTTGTATAGTTGAAATACTTTATAAAAATAATGATTTAAATTATTGATTAAAAATATCAGATCCAGTTATTTAATTTCAGGTTTAAATTGTATACTTCAAAGTACGGTTTTTTTCTTCAACTTCTTTTGTTTTACTTACCAACCAGAAAGTCAAATTATTCATTTCTGTAAAGAATATCTACTTTCAGTTAATTTATAGGACCTCTAACTTCCCACCTTCTTGTTTGTGTGTTTCTTTTTTCCGGACAGATGCATTCTGATTTCTTGCTTAGCATAGGGTTTGGTGGAGAGTTTAGGTTATAGATCCAATGATTTTAGACCTACATAAAAATACAGCTTCCCAGGCACATTCAAGCCCCATCTCCCAATGCTGAAAGTAAAACACTTGGAGCAGCAGAAGGGTGCAGGTCTCGTCCCTGGGAAGGGTCAAAGCAGCCTTCTTGGAAACTACTACAGCAGGCTCCACCCAGTTTGCCCCAGGGCAAAAGTGATTTATGGAAAACAAAGTCCTGTTAAAAGGGGTTTTATAATTGGGGGGAAAGGTAAAGAAAATTGAACAGTGTTATGTCATTTGCAGGAAAATGGATGGAACAAGAGAATATTATGCTAAGTGAGATCAGCCAGTCGCAGAAAGTCAAGGGTCATAAGTTTTCTTTCATATGTGGAAGCCAAAGAGAAAATAGGAAACAAAAGCGACCTCAGGTAATCGAGGGGAGTGACGGGTAGAATAGTGGAAGAGAATGTGGGGGCGCAGGAGGGGAAGAACTGATGAAAGATACAGGGTAAAATGTGCTGTGCCCATGCATGAAGGTATCACTAGCAATCTCCCTGTCATGCATGGGGAGGGGTAGGTGGTAGTTGGGACCTGAAGGGAATCACACCAAGACCTCTGTACATGAATGTATGAATTTGAACTTCACTAAGATGTATAATTACTGTGAAAAATAAAAGTGTATTTTAAGAGTGCTACTTAGAAGGCAACACTGCTCAGCATGTATAATTTCACAGGCTTTACTCTGCCTTTAATGTCTCCTCCAAGGGAATGCCCTGAGAACCTGACTTCCTCTCCCTAGGCTTTACCTCTTAAAGGATTCACCACTTCCCAGTAGCACCACATGAGCCTTTGGGGGGTACTGTACCTTCAAACTGTGGCAACATATCACTCAGCCATTCCACATCTAGGTACTTACTAAAGAGAAATGAAAACATATATTCTCACAAGAGACTTGCATATGAATGTTCAGAGCCGTTGTATTTGTCATAGCTCAAATTGGAAACAATGTAAATGTCATCAACAGACGAATGGATAAATGTATAATCATGTACACTCAAATATTATTCAGCAACAAAAAGGAATGAATTCATGATACAGGCAGCAAGAATGAGTCTCAAAATAAATATGCTGAGTAAAAAAAAAAAAAAACACACTAAACAACAAGAGTATGTACTGGATAGATCCATTTATATAAAATTCTTGTAAATTCAAACGATTCTATAGTGTAAGAAAGGTGATCAGTGGTTGCCTGGGATGGGGAAGTCTGGAATGGGGAGAGGGAGGGATTGCGAAGGGTCATAAGGAAGCTTGATGGTGTCATGGATGTGTTATTATCTGAATTGTTGTGGTGTTCTTGCTGTTGTATATACTTTAAAACTTACCAAACTGCATACTTTAGCTTATTACACGTGAACTATACTTTGATAAACCTGCTAAAAAGAAGGAAAAAGGAACAGAAGAGGAAGAAGGGGGAAAGAAAGGAAAACAGAAAGGGAAGGAGAGGAGGAAAGGCTTAGACTTGAAACCACAGACCTGGGTTTGCGCCCTGGATCTGTCACTTACTTGCTGTGCACCTCTGGGTAACTTGCATAACCTCTCTGAGCTCAGTTTCCTTTTCTATAAAATGGAGTTAATCATATCCACCTCATATTTGGATAATGTAGGTAAAAAGACTTTCCGATATGCGAAGTGCTCAAGAAGTATTTGCCATGATTGTGCCTATTACTGATATTTCACTGGCAGATACAAACTCCAGCAATTTGGGCCACTTCCCACCCACTTTGGGGGAAATGTGTTGAGTCCTTGGAGATAGGGGCGATGTTACAGCTGGTGTGGGGTGGAGAGAAGAGGCGGTGATGTTCATCTTTTGCTGGGAGATGGAAGACGGAGCCTGAAACGTGTTAGACCTCTGGCACAGGAATTGCTCCGCCGTTGCCCTCCCGATTGGGGGCCATGGGTCCAATTTAATGTGGGCCACAGAAGGGATGTGCAGGAAGCGTAAGGACGGGCAGCCTCTGCGGGCTACCCCCGATAGAGAGGAATCGAAGCAAAAATGGGCAATAAATTCTTAATGCATTGTGCACAATATGCCTCATGTTATTTTTAAACAAAAGGCATACCATGCATTTTTTCCCAGTATGCTGGAATACATTTATGTTTACTAAAAGGTGGCCAACTATTGCTTGGATAACACAGGGAGCACTTATAAGCATAAAATTGTTTATAAAGAAATTGTTTAGAAATATGTATGCACTGTTCAAGGGAAAAAAAAATATATATATATATATATTGTTGTTTCTGTTTCCATGAAACATTCACATCTTGGCCAGCCCAGAGTGTGGAAGTAGACGCAAGGCACTAAGCCATTTAAAATCTAAATCAGACTTTAATAAGGGAATGTCATGTTTCATTTAAAAGGTTCTCTTCACCTCCTTTTCTTGTGCTGTCAAGTGAAAGAAAAGCTAGCTTTGTAATTACACGGCTGCCTCAGCTTCAGATTGTATGTGAAGTCTCACGTTATGTTTCCACACCTTCCCCCTCTCCCACTCTCTCTCCCCCTGCTCCACCTCTTCCTTCTCTGCCATCCAGCCCTCCCCCACCCTGCTTTCCTCCTTAAGGACCCGACAGAATGATGGAGCTCTGTTGATTAAGCTGCTGGACGGCGGTGGCCCTTATTAATGTAAGGGTGACAAGAAAAATAAAATAAAATAAAACAAATGACTTGAGTGTGAAATATTTCTCACTGTGGATCATCATCCTAGCCTGGCTGGGTAGAAAATTAGGAGACTTTGGTTTTCACTGCTCAGCAGGGCATGAAATCAGATGGAACTTAACTTTGACAAATGTTTGCTCTCTTCCATTCAGTGTTCCTAGCTGCTACTCTCAGGTCCTCGGGGTCCTCCCTCACACTTGATCATAGCATTCCGACCCTCACCCCTTGTTAAGAACTTGGCAAAGGTATTAGAGCAGCAACTGCAGGTCCTCATTCAGATGTATTCTATAGTAGCTTCACACCCCCCCCCCCCCCCCC
>PVLC010001034.1:0-11088 GCA_004027655.1 Graphiurus murinus
TACCCCTCCCTCTCTTCCCCCCCTTCCCTTCTCCACCCTCTCTCTCTCCTGTCCTTTCCTTCTTCCCTTCCTTTCACTTCCTTCTCTTTTTTCTTTTTGTAGTGCTTGGAGCTGAACTCAGTGCCATTCTATATCCAAGCTACACTCCCCCCCCTCAGTCCTATTTTATATTTTATTTGGAAGCAGGAGCTCACTAAGTTGCCAAAGGTTTCACTAAGTCATTGAGGCCGGTCCTGAACCTGCAATCTTCCTGTGTCAGTATCCCAAGTACCTGGATTACAGTGCATGCCACCACACCCAGGAAGAAGAGAGATCTTCAGATTAACCCCAGGTGCTATCAGGAGAAGAACAAGGAATGGGACTCTCAAGAGGGAGAATCAGGACTATGAGAGAATTTGAAATTTGAGTTTCTTAATATTACCTATAAAAGACTCCTTAAAGTCATAGACTGCACAGAGCTGATCTATAGGAATCACTTTCCTTCCTCTGATATGGTCCTATTGTCTCCAAGACTACACTTGAAGGTCAGGTGAAAAAAAATGAGATGTTTCTACATTTGTATAATGTGATCTATGTATAATAAAGTTGGATTTAAACTATACTTAAAGTTTTTTAAATGTCTGACATATTTTAGGCCCAGGATATGTGCTTAAAACTTATTAAGCTTACGATTACCATTTTTACATGGTCTCTAATGAATTCCTTTCCTTAAATCTTTTTTTTTTTTTCCCATGATACTAGGGGTGGAACCCAGGGGCATTCTACCTGTGAGCTACAACCCCAGCCCTATTTTATTTATTTTGAAACAGGGTCTCACTAAGTTGCAGAGGGCCTAAGTAGCTGAGGCTGGCCACAAATCTGTGATCCTCCTGTCTCAGCCTCTGAAATACTAGGATTACAAGCATGCTTCACCATGCCCAGCTCTATCCTTAAATCTTAATCCCAAACTTTTAAGTCTTTTTGTCATTTTTCAGGCAGATAAAAAACTAAATGTTCATTAGGATTATTTTGTATAAATATCTTTCATTTATGGTATCATGGGCATTTTTCTCTGTCAATAAACATTTAATGGTATAATTATTTAGAATGGCTGAATAGATAGTTGGAGAATCTGTTCTAATTTAGCATTAGTTATGCTATGGAAACTGCTAATGGTCCCATAATATTTGTAAAAGGAACCTACAAATTTTACCTGACATACAGAAGTGCCCGGCTACAAACTACACACACACATACACACACACACACACACACACACACACACACACACACACACACAAGATCATACAAATAGACATATGCAAACAGATACATATATATATATAGATAGATATAGATATAGATATAGATATAGATATAGATATATAAAGTCATAGAAAACAGTACTAGAGGATAGGATAGTAAACCAAGAATTTTGCAGTGGAAGATTGTTATCTTTTGGTAGTGGAAGTAGTGAAGCTTTTCAATTTGTCCTTTTCTTTTGCTTGCTTATGTGCTACATTACTATGAAAGTTCAATTTTGGAGTATGATAAAAACTATTATACTTCAAATACATTACTGATGCACATTTTAAAGGAGTTAATGGGAAATATAACTATTTTCAATTTTAGTTTTTATCAGTGTAATAGAAATAATTGATAGGATGAGATAAAGTAGATGGCTACTTAGTGGGGTAAATTGGACCTCCTGCATCATGCTTTCATGTAAATGGGCTAAGACAAAATGATTGATAATAAAGGAAACAAGGTACATTTTTAACGAAACCTGATGACTCCAGAAAAGTCTTCATTGGCAGATGCCTTTAACTTCTGTCATAGGTCATGCAGCTCATACCTTTGATATTTGTTCATTCTGTTTTCAGAAGGTAACGCATCTATTTGAAAAAGTTATCAATCCATTTTAGAAGGCAACTGATCTACCTATTAAACAATTAACCCTTATTCTATTACACACAGATTCTGAAAATATTGACTCAATTGGGAGACACAAGTAATTAGAGTGTAGGACTGAGCAATATGCACATGTATGCAGACTAATATTAGCAAGTCCAAACAGTTTTCTTCTATGTTGCTAATTTCCTTCAGTGGTTGGAATGAGATTTGGTGTCAGCATTATCAGAATTTAATAATGAATGAAAATTGTTATTTTATTCCTGAAAAGATTATGCATTCACTTTAACAGAGAAACATTTATTCTCTTTGATTATGACAGTGCTCATCAATTTTTAATTTCTCTCATAAGTGCCCATGATAAGGATAATGAAATTGAGATGGTAATCTATCAGTTTCTGATGAAGATTTGTCGAGAGTTTCTATTATTCTAGAAACTCACGCTTATCTATCCAGTGCAACACTGATATTCATCCATTTCCTCGCCTTACATTTTTCTTCCTCGTAGATTGGCAAATGAGATAATGTACATAAAAGTGTTTTGTAAACTCCAAAGTGCTATACAAATGGGAGGTATTAGTATTTAAAATTATGATGCATGTGTTGTGTTCAGAATGGTGCTTTTTGTTTAATAATGATGTCTAGTTCTACTCAATTGCTTGGAGGATCAACTGAAATGGCTCATTGATTGGTAAATTAATGCTATAGTCTTCCTTTTGTATAGGTTTCCTAGACGATCATTATTCCTGTCTTGAAGATTTTGCACAATTCCAAAGGGATAAGGGATAGAAACGTGGCTCTTTAACATTTCATGACTCCATTCTGTCAGACAAATGGTGCTGCTTCTGGATGTGCTTCTATACCCATTCTATTCTCTTTCTTTCTTAATCCCTTTGACACTTATGGACATTAAGATGCTCTGCTCAGTTTCATCACTGAAGGAAACTTGATCTTTTTGGGGCCCTGACCTATAAAAATATTTGAATTCCACTTCATCTTTTTGTGTTTTCTTTTTAACAAAACAGATTTTAGCATTAGAAGCAAAAGGAATCTTTTTTTCTGAAATTGAATTTTTCTCATACTCTAAAATGACCATCTCTTGGATGTCCTCAGATATTACAAATTAATTTTCCTTCTGAAAATTTTTAGTTGAATCTCATTGAGTCAACACTTAAATGAATTCACCTCCAGTTTCATTTTATAAATTCAGGTTGCCCAGTCCAACTTATCTACAGTTGTCACTGTCTGCTACAGTCAGGTATCCTATTATATCCCATGCATGCGCTGAGTCCTTGACAAAAGTGGCATAAATAGGACATTTTCAGGGGGATACTTCAATACTTACTTTGTAAGGATAACATTTCTCAGACAGGACACTTAATGTAGTTATTTCTGTAAAGACAGTAGAATTTGATCTGTTGTACATATTAAACAAATGGTAAGGGTCTTAGTTTTAGTCTAAAATATAGTAGCAAAGAAGGAAGCTGATTTTGCCTTTAATTGTGGGAAAAGTCTTTGTGAGTATAGCAGAGCAAGTTAAGGGCAGAAATTCTTCTATACAAAATCAATAGAGTTTTAAAATAGTGAATAATTAAGTAACTATATGCCTTCTTGGACAGTGTCATAATAGAATAATTGTGCTATAGGTTTTGCTTATTAAGTATTTTGAGATTTTTATATGACTTAGGTTCACTATGAGTCTAGCATTTGATTTGAAAATAAACCATAAATTTATATCTCTCTCTCTCCTCTTTTATACTGGAAATTGAACTCAGGGGCATTCTATCTCCAAGCTATACCCCCAGTCATTTTTTTCTTTATTATTTTTTGAAATATGGTCTTCCTAAGTTGCTGATGATCTAAGTTGATGAGGCAGGCCTTAAACCTGTGATCCTCCTGTAACAGCCTCCCAAGTACTAGGATTAATTACAGGTATGTGCCATCATACCTGTCTGGTAAGCCATAAATCTTAAGAAAATGAGAACTACTGCTCCATAAAGGAGGTTTTCCATCCTATAAGATTATCCAAGAAGATAGGTACTAAAATAAAATATCATCTCATTTAATAGAAAAACGTAGCAATGAAACATCAATTATAACAAGGTTTTAGCCACTGTCTCATGGCCTACATTTTCTGTAGTTTTTTCTAACCTCAACAATTAAAGTCAATATAAACTCTCAACTAACTCTCAAAAGAGTTTAGTTTACTTATGTATTCAAACATTTGTAAATATATATATATATTTTTTTTTTCAATTTACTTTGAGCCAGTATAAACTGGGCACATTTTGTGTTTTCTTAGGATGTATTTCAGAGAGAAAGAAAGAAAACTTTTATTTTACTTATTTGAGTGTGTGCGTATGTGTGTGTGTGTGTGTTTATGTGTGTGTGAAAAAAGAAAGCATGCCTAGTCTCAGATAATAATAAAGATCTCCAATAAGTAATTGTCCTTGAATATAAATAACCAATCTAACAAGAAAATGATTGCAGAACAATTATTGAGGAATTATTTTATGCTTAAATGTTTTAACTTAAAACAAAAATATTCAGGGATATGTATAATTCAATTTTTGTGCCCATTTCAGAAAGCTCAAGTTGCCAGTCAACTATTGGTTAGATTAATTAGCTTAAATTGCTTTAATTAATTAGCTTCTTCCTATGTACTTAGTTATACACAGAAGTTAGTCACCCACTCTAAATGCTTAGGATGTGTACTAGTCTGTTTCCTGCCTCTACAATGAAATACCTGAGATAATCAACTCATTAAGAGAAAAAGTTTGACTCATAGTTTTGGAGGTCTCAGTCCAAGACTGGGCAAATCCATTGCTTTGTGCCTCTGGTTGCCATATTGGATGGCAGTGGCAAGAAGCTGAGGGCAAACTGCTCACCTTTACCAGGAAGTGGTAGAGATAAAGGAAAGGAATCTGATTCTCTCACTGTTCTTTGAGAACAGATCTCCAATGACATAAGGACCTGATTCAACCCCATCCCCTCAAGGGCCACAGGATCTCCCAATAGTACCACCCTGGGGACCAATCCTTTATCATGTGAACCTTTGAGGACATTCAACCTGTAACGTACAGCATAGTACCATAGCTATCCTGTGTTTTTCTCTAAAAAGAATCAGAGATTGCAATTTAGGCTATTTCAGTGTAAGATTTTCTATTTAATTTAAAGATTTATGAGAATTATTTCTTAGAAATAAACTAAAACATGTTAAGTTATTACAAAATATACTTTCCAGATTTTGTCTATATTCTTTTTTTTTTTTCAAAAAATCTGTTTGTTTATTGAAGAGCTCTATTGAGATATAATTCACACACCATAAAACAGACCCATTGTATGTGTACAATTGAATAATTCTTAGCAAATTTTTCAGACATTTTATATAATTGGAATTATGCAATATGTAATTTTTTTATATCTGAATTCTTTAACTTATTATAAATGTTTTTGAGTTTCATCCATGTTTTAGTTTGGGATATAAATGTTGATATATTGTTTTCATTTTCATTAACTTCAGAATACTTTCAAATTTCCCTTGTGACTTCTTTGATCTATGGATTTTTAGAAGCATATTGTTTGATTTTTTAAATACTTAGGGACTTCCCAAATTTTTTTCTTCCTTTTTTCTAGTTCTAGGATTATTTCATTGTGGCTAGGAACATACTTTAAAAATTTTCTATCCTTTTTAGATTTATCTAGAGTCACTTCAAGTCTATTTTGGTCTATCTTAGAAATTTCCATGGATGTTAAAAAAAGATGGTGCATTCTGTGTTATTGTGGGAATGTTTCATAAATATTAAAGTCAAGGTAATTGGCAATATTTTCAAATGTACTATTTTCTATGTATATTTATATTACTTACGAGAAGTGGGATATTAAAACTCTGATTTTAATTGTTTATCTTATCTTTTATTTCTGTTTTGACTTCATGTGTTTTGGGTGCCCTTCTTTTTGGTGTTTATTTGTTTATGGTAAGTATATGATCCTGATGATTCTATGATTGACTCTTTTATCACCATGAGGTATCACACTCTGTCTCTATTAAATATTTGTTATTTCAGAGGCTATTTTTCCTGATATTAAGATAGATAGTCCGGCTCTCTTATAAGGTTACTATGTGCATGGTATATTAATTTCCTACCATTTTACATTCAACCAGTTAATGACTGTGAATCTAATATGTAGACAATTGGATTCTTCTCTTTTATCCAGCCTTATTATCTGTGCTTTTTTTTTTTTTTTTTTTTTTTTTTGTGTGTGTGTGTGTGTGGTACTAGGGATTGAACTCAGGGGTGTTCTACCTCCGAGCTACACCCCCAGCTCTATTTTTTATTCTTTATTTTGAAACAGGGTCTCACTAAGTTGCGGAGTGCCTCACTAGGTAGCTAAGGCTGGATCTGTGCTTTTTTTATTAGAGTGTATGTCCATTTATATTTATTGTGATTACTGATATGGTTGGATTTTTAGCAGCCAATTTCAGTTTGTTTTCTAAATGTCTAATTTTTGTTCCTCCTTTGATTTCTTTTAGGAAAAAAAATGCTTTTGCTTTAGGGATTACCATATGCTCCTTAACTTTTCACAATTATAATACACTTCATTAAAATATAGTTCTTAATCTAGCAGTTGCTCTAAGGATTACAATATGCTCTTAACTTTTCATAATCTATTTTAGGTTAATATTGACTTAGTTCCAGTAAAATATAGCAACTTTACTCCAACTTAGCTTCTTCTTCTATTCATTACTGCTGCGATTATCATATATATTGTGTATATGTTATAAAACCATATGTATAGGATTAGAGTTATTTCTCTTGAATTTTAAATAAATTAATAGAAGTTACTTTAAAAGGCAGCTATGCATTCTTTAATGTTTACTCACATATGTTCCATTCCCAGTGTTTTGTTTCTTCCTCTAGATTTAAGTCCCCATTCGTGTGATTCTTTTTCAATATATAGGACTCTCTAGATTTCTTGTAAAGCAATTCTTCTGGCAACAGATTCTCTCAGACAAAACTTACCCAGGAATGCTCTTATTTCTCTTTTAGTTCTGAATAGTTTTGCTGAATTTTTGGTGGACAAGTTTATTTTCATTTAATTTTGTTTAAAGAACTGTAATTTTTCCAATCCACTACCTTCAGCACTCCATTGTGTCTGATAAAAAGTCATTTTTAAAATTACATTGTGTTCTCCTATGCAAAATTCTTTTGGCTGTCTAGTTCTAATGTTATTTCATTGTGGATGGGGAACAAACCTTGAAATTTTCAATCCTCTTTAAACTTATTGAGAATCATTTTAAGACTAGCATTTGGTCTTAGAAACTTCAATGTGTGTCAAGAAAAACAAGTGTATTTTGCTGTTCTTAGGAGAAATGTTCCATAAATGTTAACGTTAAGGTGACTGACAATATTGTTCACGTGTACAAATGTGGAATGCATGCTAATTTGGCAGGACTAGTGGGATAGCTATTCTCCTCTGCTTCCTTTACATTTCTTTTGTTTCCTTTAACTTTCAACAGATTACCCATTTTGTAGTAGGTAGAAACCTCTCTGTGTTTATCTTGCTTCTTTAATCTAAAAATTAGTATTGTTTTTATCTAATTTGAAAAATTATGACTGTATTTTCCTTTTCCTTAGCAAATTTAAAGAGTTAGGCAACCATCACCACAATCTCATTTGTTTTTTGTTCTTTCTAGAACTTTCGCTATACCTATATGTTGATTGGCTTGCATTTGTCCTACAAATCTCTGCTTATTCATTTTTATTTTCTCTTCTGCCTCTCTTGATTTTCAGTTTGGATAATCTTTACCTTTATAGATTCTTGTTTTTGCCATATAAAATCTGCTGTGGAGGTCATTTTTAGTATATATTTATTTTCAGTAATTTTTCTTGTCAGCCTCAGAATTTTTATTTAGTTTTTTTTCATAGTTTCAATTCTGGTTGTGATCCCTATTTGTTGATTCATTATCATATTTCCTTTAATTCCTTGGACATGCATAGATAGGATAGCTGCTTTGAAGACTTGGCTAATTAAACAAACTCCTTTGCTCACAGAGCGTTTCCATTATTTTTTAATATTTTTCCCCTGTGCATAAGTCACTCGTCTTGTTTGGATGTCCTACAATATTTGGCTGAAGAATATTAAAATTTCATATAACATCATAAGAGCTCTAGATTCTATTCATCTATGTTTTGTTTAGTATTATCTGTCTTGCTTAGATTTTATGTAATTTACCTAATTTATGGATTCTTCTCATACCATGTGTGGCCAGTTTTTTATGATTCTTATTTTTCTTATTTTTATTTTTTAGCTTGATATCCTAAGGTTTAACATCATGTTATATAGCTTAGTATTTAGCCAATCATTAATCAGATATTAGGCTCAAACATCTCGGCTTCTTCTCTCCTCTCCTGATGGACCTGAGTGTAGTTAGGGGCATGCGTTTCAAAGTGATGCAGATTTCACATCTGTGTCACATTTTACTTTGGCTGGGCCATTCTGGAACTTTTTTGACAACCTCCTAGGGAGCCAGGCATAAAGTAGAGAGCTTACTTAGTCTCCTCTGTGGCTCTGATTTCCACAATCTCCTGGATAAATTTATGGGTAGACTACCATTCCACTGCTCATCCAAGGAGGAGTCCACTTTTTGTTTTCTTCTGAGTTTGCTGCTTTAATTCACAATGCCACTGTTTAGGTCATGTTACCCTTTGGCCTGTAGTAGATAGGGGACAGGCTTGTGACAATCAAACTCCTCAGTAAATGCACTGACTATGAGAGGACTGATACTTTCTGAATTCCTTGAAGACAGAAGAGCAAGGTGTATTATGTGGAGGAAACAGAAGGATAGAGGTGATTGCTGACAGATGGAGGCTCCAGAGGACATTGTTGGACATGACAGAGCAGGAGGAAATTGGCAGAAGAATCAGAGGAAGGGTGAGAATTCTGTCAACAAAAATATAACCTGAGGGCCTGACATTTGGGAATGAGGATTATTAAAAAAATATATATTTTTTGTTCCTGTCCAAAACAGGGGCACACAGTCAAGGAAGGGAGAGGAAACCCACTGTGTTTTCTTGAATATTACATGTACCTTTGAAGAATCAGCAGATAATTACAAATTGGTTATGAACCCTGTCATTTTTATCAAGATCATCCTATCCCTATGATATTATATTAAACAAAATCATTGCTTGGGAGTATTCAAATACACTGTGTGACTAATAAAATTTTCGTTCACTTTTTAATGTGTTGTTACTGTGGAAGCCAAATGTATACCTGGAGAGGCTTCCTTCTCAGGTGATACCTCTGTACCACCTGTCTTACAATTCATGGTAGCCCTGGGGCATTTTTTGGAGTTAGCTATTTGCACTAAAAGGAAACTAATGAATAGTGCAAATGACACTAAAAAAATAGAGTGCCTTTATCAGAAGGCACAGATGTTAACTTATCAGATGCAAGGGAAGGAAACTCTTGCTAATTGGATCCTATTCTCTCTCTGTCAGTTTCATTTAAGGAGACATTTAAACAGTACACAGCTGGAATTTGGACTGTTCTCTTTAAACAAGGCTACATAAAACCAAGCTGGTTAGAGTACTTATGTGTCTACTCCCCTCCCTTCCTTCCTTCCTTCCTTCCTTCCTTCCTTCCTTCCTTCCTTCCTTCCTTCCTTGCTTGGCTAACCTATTGATAGGACTCTTAGTAGCTATTAGTAGAATTGGAAGACAACATTGAGAAAACAGAAAATGTTTCTAAAAGATGGAAAGGCTTAGGAAATTTGTACTCCAAATGAGAATTGTTGAGTCCTATTTCCAATCCAGTATCACCATGCAGCTGATTCTAAAAGAGCCCTAACACTTCAGAGTGACTTTAGTCAAATTGATACGTTTTTATGAACTTGAAAGTGGGTGTTCAGAGAAGGCAAATGGCCTGGTAGGAATCATAGAGCAGTGTTCAAAAGAGCCCACAGGAGGATCAAGCTTTCCTCTAGTTAGTCCTGCTGTCAATGTATGACTTTACCTTCCTCCCTCTCAGATCAGGAGAGATGAAGATGGAGTCACCCCTTGGTTGTTTCACTTTTCTATGTTACCTCCATTTCTTCAAAGTTCCCAGAGAAGAAAGGTTCTCTTTCATCCACATTTTTTATAGTGTCTCAGGTAGTATGGAATCTCTGTGAGGACTAAGATGACTTACAAGTAACAGCATTATCAAATTCTGCATGAAATTCAAGAGCGTGGTGTGTACTTCATTATTCTAATACTAGCATGGTGGATGGAAAAAGGTAATTAGAAGAGTCAAAATTTTCAGGGTTAAAGAAAAAAAAAGAGAGAGAGAGGGAGAAATGGTTAGTACTCTCTTTCTATTGAGCAGGCAGATAATATTTTAAGTGACTTTGCTGTACTCTTGCCCTAAATCAAATAACTTATGGCTACCTAGTCCTTTATTATTGCATCATCAATATGTCATATATCATGTTGGTGTATTCGAAGCCTCAGCTAGGTGTAGACAGGCAGTTTTCTTTCTTTCTTTTTTTTTTTTTTTTTTTTTGTGGTACTGGGGATTGAACTCAGAGGCATTCTACCTTTGAGCTATACCCCCAGCCCTATTTTTTATTCTTTATTTTTTGAAACCGGGTCTCGCTAAGTTGCGGAGTGCCTCACTAGGTAGCTGAGGTTGGCCTCGAACCCGGATCCTCCGGTCTCAGCCTCCCAAATGCTGGGATTACAAGCGTGTGCCACCACGCCTGGCTCTAGACAGGCAGTTATCAAAAGTGTTTTTGTGGCCTTTGTAAAATCCATTTCACATGTTCCTTCGCAAACTCTGATTTCCCTGACCTGTCTGTACATGTAGAATATAAACTTCATGAAAGGGATTTAATCTCAGCAGAGTATCTGACAATCTGACATGTATAAATTGTTGCCTCTTTCCTTGGATTTGTGGTTATTTCTCTTTGTAAAAACCACTGAATTCACTGGCGGTGATGTTCAAATGTTAACATTTGAGGCAACAATTCTGATACCCTTGTTCTCAATAGTGTATGTGTGTGTGTGTGTGTGTGTGTGTGTGTGTGTGTGTGTGTTACTGGAATTGCATCCAGAACCCAGGAGTATTCTACCCCTGAGCTACACTTCCAGATCTTTTTAAAATTTTTATTTTGAAGCAGGGTCTCACTACACTGCTAAGTTACTGAGGTTGGTT
>PVLC010001034.1:11188-162110 GCA_004027655.1 Graphiurus murinus
TTTTTTTTTTTTTTTTTTTTTTTTTTTTTTTTTTTTTTTTTTTTTTTTTTTTTTTTTTTTTTTTTTTTTTTTTTTTTTTTTTTTTTTTTTTTTTTTTTAGTTTAAAACCAGGACTCAATTGAAGAAACATATGCTGAAAAAACTAACAATTCTAGTTTGAAAAATATATACCACACTGATAAAGAACGTTGGGAACTCTACTCTCATAAGCTTTAAGAGCTAGTAGGTCAATAAATACCAAATATAGCTGGAATTCTCCCAGAATGCTCAGAGTAACTGCTATTTTACTTTTTGTCCTTAAGGACAAACCTCAGTGGTGAGTCAAAGACCAGTTAGAGAAACAACTATGCTACCATTTCTCCACTCATCTAGAGGTAGACTTAGCCAGCAGGTGGGCAAATAAACCTTGGGTAATACTAAAAAGAAAGCAAGAAAGAAAGAAAGAGGAAAAAAGTAAAGGAAAAGAAAGAGAAAGATAAAAACAAAAAAGAAATAGGTCCTGAGATCCAGTTAGGGTCCTAAGAACAGAAGCTACCAGCCTTATATGGCCATTTTTGTCAAATGAGGAGACACTGCCATTCCTGGAAGCTTGGGGTCTAGAGACTTATAGCAGTCCTGTACAGCAGCACAGTCTGGGATTAGAGACCAAATTGGAAAATGTTCAGGGGCTGGAATTCCCCCTGAAGTACACTGTTTTCCATAATTCTGAGTATGGACACAGGGTATGGAAATTACTGCTTCCTTGGATGAAATGCACAACCCAAAGTAGACAGATCCACCTTTTCAAAAAATGCTACCTGATAGACTATTATTTGGTGAGTGACATTACCAAATATTAATATTTCAAAATAGCATTTATTTTCTAAGTACTATTACTATCTAAAATATATTCTCTAAAGAGTATTTCCAAAGTTCTAAATATTTCATTGATCCTTACAAATATTTTGGAAATGTATGGTTTCCCCTCAAACCAGAAAACCCATAAAGAATTCTGAGTCACATTTCCATTTGGTTGTATCTCTCCTGGCAGACCAAGTGGCAGGAGACCCAGAAGGTACCATGAATTGGGCCATCTCTGTAGGAGAACACAAAATCATGTGTCTTTCAGTATTCAGGAAGGTGGAATTAGACAGATCCATCCCATATCTAGTTTCCATTAAAAGACATTTAAAATCAGTAAGTATGCATTTTAAACAAACACTATGACTTTACACGCAAAAATGCATGCATGCCAAGGAACATGTTTCTATTGTGCGAGAATCAAGAGGCTTCAAATCGGTCCGCTCTAGGGGGCTATGAGTGGGGACAAGACAAACCGAAGGGTGGGCTTTGGGAAAGCTTTGTGTTTTACAAATGAGGTGTCTGGGCAGGATGGCTTAGGAGGATCGGAGATGGGATTACTGAAGCGAATGATCCATCTTATAAATGAGACTTCAACTAGTGTAAAAGCTGCTGAAGTGAAGGACCAATTGTTTTGGTAGCCTGTCGGAAATAATTTCAAACCTGACGGGACACTGAGCAGCGAGCAGAGTGGTGTGGTCTCCCAGGCGTCAGCTCTGACGCTGGGGAAGAAGAGGAGCAGGACAGGGGAAAACACTCGTCGGGAAGATCTGAATACCCCGCCTTGCCAGGGGTATTCAGACCCCTCCTCCTCTCTGCTCCTGTACACCCGCACCCCCTCCTCACCCGCCCCTCCCGGCCCCACCCTCGGCGGAGACAGATTTCAGTCTTTTTTGCCATCACAATGAGTTGATATAAGCAATAGCCACAAAAACAACATCAAAAGAAATTACACCACCATCAAACTATCTCATAATATCATTAGCGACCTAAATTAAAGCCAGATAATTGCCCAGCAGTCAACAAACAACCCTGAAGAATACTAGTAACATTGTAAGCCCATTCCAATACTCTGCCAGGAGCCGGGTTCAATCCATCTTGCATTTGTGTAAGGCTGCTTTTCAAGTTCAGAAAAAAATAAAACCCACGCAAATGACCTGTCTTCTTTTTTTTTTTTTTTCTTCCTCCTTCGGAGTGCTTCTTGTTATAGTTACTAAAAGCAAAAATGAGACCCTAAAATCTCTGCTGAATTTCGAGTAAGTCGTTGACAGACAAAATTTGAGAAATGCTAAAGTAACTCTAGCTTTTATGAGAGAGCAAAACCAATAAGATTTCTAAAGAATGAAGTACAGGCCAATGGCATAATGGCTGACTTACTTAACTTTTTCATAATAAATTGAATCCAAAAAAGAAAAAAAAAAAAGCCACTTCACTTCAATGCTTTTTACTCTTCTTATAATATCAGATCTAACAATTAGGTTTTGTCAGCAACTTGCCAGAGTGCTTAGGTTGAATGTAAAAGAACTCTGAAATAAGGATCTACTTTTCTTTCTTTGTATATTTCCTTGGGTCAAGTTGTACAAGAATAAACTTGAGCGAAATAATTAGCTATGATTTCATGGGTCGGGATAAACTGGTTTCTTCTGTAACATCCCAGCAAAGTAGCTGAGTAAGGCCACTCTAGACAACTCACTTCCAAGCCCTCAAGAGCTTCTACTTCATGGGGTGCATGTAAAGAATTATTGACATACTAAATATTTTTATTCCTTATTATTTTTGTTTTGTTTCATACCAGGGAATTGAAACTAGGTGTATTCTACCTCTGAGCTACACCTCCAACCCTTTTTACTTCGAAACAGTGTTTCTCTGTGCCTGGCTGCAAACCTGTAATCCTGCCATCTCAGCCTTCCATGTACTAGGGATGCACCACTGTGCCTGACTTATTTGGTATTGTTTTCATTTGCAAGTGGTGAAGGGATGCAAGTGAGATTATGGCAAACATTTTTCTTGATTGTGCATCTTCCCTTATTTCGACTTTATCCTCCATCTACTTCCTTAGGAGTGCAAAATAGAGGGTCTGCCATGCAGGTTATTGACTACTGAGTTCTCACTGATGGAAAACCCACCAGGGTCTTCTTTCAGGGGAGGGACACTGCCCAGAGTCTTGAACTCCTTGAGGGCTGTCAAGATGTAGAGACTTCCATGTCCATGAGCAAGAGGATAATGTTTGACAAATCAAAAGTACTCCATACATGTTTTGAGGAGTGGAAAACAAATACCTGCTCCAAATCCACACCTGTTATATTGTCTTTGTTTTGATTAATTCTATGGACAATAAAACATTATATTGTTTCAAAATACCCCATGCTGACTTTGATTCTCCTTGCATCCGTGCTGACTTTGATTCTCCTTGCATACCATTTTATGGTAACATTTCCTGTCCTCCCAGAAATTGGCTTTGACACAAAGAAGATAGCTATGATAGAGTGGAAAGGAAGCTGGCCTTGGTCAGCATGTCCAGACACTATTGACTGGGGCTCATTATCTGTACTTAGAAAAATTTGAAATGATTAACATCTCCCATATAGAGTTATGACAAAGGTTAAAGATATAATATATTCACTTAGTGTGGTTCTGACTGTTAGATGAACAACAGTTGCATTTGGGTATGTTCGATAGGTATCACTGATAGAAATATAAAATACAGAGGTGATCATAAAGATCATAGAGCCTGCCTGCCTCAGTTTACAAATAATCTGTGTTACCTAAGGATGAGGAGAGCACATATTCTCAAAATATATCATTAGAGGATTTTGCCATGCAAACATCTTAGAGTGTACTGATACAAACTCAGATAGCTATGATGTCACTACAAGATACAATCTTATAGGACCACCATTGTATGTGGATCTATTGTTGACCTTAAGCAGCACATGATTATATAAGAAAATTAGATCCAAAGATTTAGTGAATTTCCCAGGACTGTACAACAAGTTTGTAATAAATAAATCAACAAGTCTTGTCAACTAAGATTGAATTGTTTTTTTCCAATACACCATGGTGCTTCATTACCTGTCTTCCCTAGAGTCAAGTTTGGCACAAATTAACTTGGATGAAATAAGTAGCCATGATTTCATGGATGGGGATAAACTGTTTTCCTCAGTCACATCTGAGAAAATCTGCTGGATAGTGCAACAAAACAATTTGTTTCCAAGTTCTAAACTCATTTTTAGATACCAAAATTTCTATACCAATATGGAATATATGTTCTTATCCAGTCTTTCTAAATGAGATTCCTAGTTCTTAACTTGGGCAAGTTTGACCTCCAAGGAACATTTGGAAAATGCATGTTTTCACAACCATGGGGAGAGGGTACCACAACATCTAATAAGCAGAGATCAAGGGTGCTATTTAAATCTTATGATGTACAGAACAGTCTCCACCATATTATTAATATTGCAGACGTAGAGAAGTTCTGAAATAGATCTGTCTCCAAGATTCCCAAGTTATTTATCCTTTAGTTATAAAAACAAATTACCCTTATTTAGAAAAATTAGGACCCAAAAAGAATGTCTTTATTTGGTAAGTAGGGAGATACCCCTAAATTCAGTAGTTCTCAAACTTGAATGTACATCAGAACTGCCCAGAAATCTTAATTTACTGACTTTTGAGGTAGGAAATATTCCTTAGCATAATTGAGTAGCTGGATAATAATTGGGTAAGATTCATTTTCTAGGCATAGCAGAGAGGCAGTACTAATACAAGAGAAAACAACATTATAATATATTGAATCAAGTCACAAAAGTTTTGTTCTATACTAATTTCAAAGTCCATCTGCAAGCTGGGCGTGGTGGTGCACACTTGTAATCCCAGCATTTGGGAGGCTGAGACCGGAGGATCCAGGTTCGCAGCCAGCCTCAGCTACCTAGTGAGGCACTCCGCAACTTAGTGAGACCCAGTTTCAAAATAAAGAATAAAAAAAAAATAGGGGCTGGAGGTAGCGCCCCTGAGTTCAATCCCCAGTACCGAAAAAAAAAAAAAAAAAAGTCCATCTGCAATTAATCCTGCATTGCATTTCAAGACAGTAAATCGGACTTTCTGATACAAGAGGTCTGGTACAGTGTCTGAGAATTTGCATTTCTAGCAAATTCCCAGATAAAGCTGCTGGTTTAGGACCAAACTATGACAACCACTGTGTTAATGCCCTAATTTAACCTTTAGGCTAGGGGGTTGTTTGGGGTGTTTTGTTCTGTTTTTAATTCTCCCTGCTTCTTTGAGTGCAAATAAACAAGCCATTTGATTTTGATGAGAACATTTAAGTGGACCAAACTGGAGTTTAAAATGTCCCCCCAATCCTATTCTTTTGGAGTATTTTGCTTATTGTGCTGCTGTTTTGTGCAGCATGTATGAATGTAGTCTTCTGAGCACATCATAGGAATCTGGAAACTGCATTCTTCTGTAACTCTCCCTTACCCTGTCTTCTGTCTAAAACGTGTTACTATTGATTCAGTAAGAGATCAGACAACTTCCTGTCTGACATTAACAGGGTTAACTAGGAGAGAAACATCCATGTAGTTTCTGTTTATTACTTTTGCAATTAGATTTGCATACCATTGAAACCTGCTCCCAGGGGTGCATTTGTTATATAGAGAAGGTAAGACAAAACGAGGCCAGATCTCTGGCAAGTTCCTACTTAGCCTACTTTTCCCTCTCTTGCTTACAACATTTGTTTTCCTATCCTGCAAATCAAATGAAAACCAGGAAAAACAAGAGTAGGCAATAATAGTGCTTATTCTGGCTGGAAAATTCAAGTCCAAAACAGCAGGCCTGGTTTTGATTACATCTCGTAATCAAGCTGTGTACAGTACAACTTGACTTAATGTCTCAGGAAATGCTAATCTGCACATTGGAAAGTTTGATTTTAAAGATTGTACGATCCATTGACTTGGACAAGGAGTCACAGTTCATCACCCCCCCCCCCAAGTATTATGTTACTGCTTCCGAGATACGAAACATTCCTTAGAATGATTGCGTAGCTGGTTAATAATTGAGCAATATTCATTTTCTAGGCATTGTGGGGAAACAGTGATAATTAAAAAAGGAAATATGATATTGTAATACTGCTCAATTAAGTCACAGAAGAGTTTTGTTACCTATCAATTCCAAAGTCCAACTGAAAACAACATTGCATTTCAAGAGGCAGTAAATTAAGTGTCCTTGGACTTCAGACAGCTTATCCTTAAAAAAGAAATTATATATATATATATATATATATATATATATATATATATATACACACACACACACATATATACACATGTGTATATATACACATATACATATATACACATAAATAAAAGAATGTATGATCTAACTTTACTATGACAAGTATATACATACATATATCCATACACATGCACATATGTATATATTCACAATGCTGAGACATCAATATTCTGTGATAGAAGAGGACTTAGGGTTCATCAGTTTTCTATAATTTTCTTTCTTTTTTTTATTATTTGTGGGTTGTAAGCATACATCTTTGTTAGGTGCAAATTGATAATGACATATATGCCCACATTTCTCATTTGACCCCTTTCCTAAATTCCCACCCCGTTCCTTCGCCCTCCCTCCCTCTCAAGTTAGATTTAGTGAGTAACCTTGATGTACATTTGGGTGCCCCCACCCCGTCCATCCCCTTCGGTTAAATCAGCTTCTTTGTTTATTGAGGGTCTCTCATTTTCCATCTGGAGACCCTCTTATGCCCCATCTTCTCCCTAGCATCCGCATATTAGGGAGAACATATGCTTCTTTACTCTTTGTGACCGGCTAATCTCACTTAACATAATGTTTTCCAGTTGCATCCATTTCCCTGCAAATAACATGATTTTGTTCTTCTTTATGGCTGAGTAAAATTCCACTGTGTACATATCCCATAGTTTTGAAATCCATTCATCTGTTGATGGACATCGTGGCTGTTTCCATAGTTTGGCTATTGTGAATTGTGCAGCTATAAACATAGATACACATGTGTTGATCTGGTAGCTTGGTTTCCATTCTTTTGGATAGATACCCAGAAGTGGTATTGCTGGGTCATATGGTAGGTTCATTCCCATTCATCTGAGGATCCTCCATACTGTTTTCCAAAGTGGTTGCACTAGTTTGCAATCCCACCAACAATGTATTAGTGTTCCCACTTCTCCACATCCTCGCCAGCCGTTGTTGTTGTTCGAGTTTTCTACAATTTTCAAGTCCAGAGAAATGGTTGTCTCTTTTGTGTTAAGCAGTTTCAAACTTATATAGTTTTCCCAATTGTTATTTCCTGGAGAAGTCACATAGTACCTGTTTAAGAAGGTAGGAAACATTTCAGTGGGGTTAAGCTACTACTACTACTAAACACACACACACACACACATACACACACATACACACACATCATTATCTGATAAAATATATAATCAATAACATGAACAAATCATTCAGTAAAATACTTCAGTCTGCAGTTGCTATGCAGTTTAAGTAAAACAATAATCTGGGCATGTGTTATATTCATTCAATCAATCATTTATTCTTTTATTTATATATTATTACTATTGTGTGTGTGTGTGGTACTGGGGATTGAACCCAGGGGCTTTCTACCTTTGAGCTACACCCCTAAATATTTTTTATTTGTGGTTTTGAAAGAGAGTTTTGCAAGGTTGCTGAGAGTCTCTCTAAGTTACTGAGGCTGTCCTTGAACCCTCAATCCTCCTGTCTCAGCCTCCCAAGTACTGGGATTATAGGCATGTGCCACCATACCTGGCCATTTAAAAAAATTAGCATATATTTATGAATGGCATATGCCATATACTAGCTACTGTTCTAGTTGTGGCTACACAGATTCTTACTAGCAAATTTGTCCTCATACATTGATATGTCCACTAGAATTCAATGTTTCAAACAATAGTTTTAGCAGAAAGTGATTAAACACAAAACATAACTATAAAGTAATACATCTAATTTTAAAGTAGCATAGTAAAGTACAGCACCCTATATGAGTCAGTTGATAATTGTGACAAGGACAATTATATACACACAATGGATTACTATTAAGAGAAGTTTATAAATATTCTTATTTCAAACATCATAATCTGCTGGAAATCATGGTCTGTGAAAAAAAATCATTTTTAAAGATTACATGACTTTCCCACAATAGCCAAACAAAGATTCCAAATCATTTAAAAAATTTTTTCAAGGTAGTATGTAAAATCAGTCTTTACTGTTAAAGTCGAATTAAAAATCACTTTGTTATGATAACATTTTGAGATTATAGTATCCTTGGAGGTCCTTGGAGCTCTTTTGAGGCTTTTGAAATCCAGGTTGAGACACTTGAACACAAGTTGAAAGTTAGAAGTAAAATCAAAACTTTTATTTAGTGATAGCTCTGTGCTAAACTCTACAATGAGTTCTGCAGGAAATAGAAACAGAGCAAGAGTCCCTGCTCCTGATCATGTAGACACTAGTTGGCAGAGTCTCTTCAATGGCCTTTTTCACATTTATTCAGGCATCCTTCTCCTGAAAAGGAGACTATTCCATTGGTATTAATGTCTCTCCTGGAAAAAAAAAAAAAAAGCTAAGATCAGAAAGAATATTCCTTATTTTAGCATGCATATTTTGAGAAAATGTAATAAAGATAACTGGCTTTTGATCATTACTGCTAACTACAAAAGCTCTTTGTCTTCTCTTATGAAACTGTCTTGCCAAGAAAAAAAAAAAATGCTTAAATATGCTTTAGGAATAGACAGTCCTGGGAAAAACAACTCTCATTTACATATAGCAATCTTGAGAAAGGAGAGTGAACGATGGAGTGAGCTTAGGGTGAAAGAGGAGAGGAGAGGCCCCTTTCTGGTAAGAAGCAGCCTTGAATGAGGCAGAAGAGTGGGCAGGCATGGCCTCGGAAAGCTGCACCTGGCATTGTCTGTTCAGACAATTTGGGGGAATGCCATTTGACAACTTGGATTCTTCTGGTGGAATAAATCTAAATGAGGCTACTAACAACTCATTTGAATATATCTGGTTGATGAATATAATTTCAATAATGGGAGAAGATTTGATCAATAGTTTGCTTCCTCCTAAATGGAGAGGCTTTACATAGAAACTCAGCTGATATAGGTGAGACATTAACCAGTGTTGATGTTTTCTCTCCTTTCCAGGAGATCACTGGGCAAGAAAGAAGTAAATAGTAGTAGAAAGGAGTTACAAAGATAAGGGCTACAGGTTCTCTTTGCTCCAGAAAGTTCATTTCTTGTGGAAAATGGTGGTGTATTCAGGCTTTCTGTACTATTACAAAACACCTGAAGCTCCTCAGTGGCCTTCTAAAGAAAAGAAGTCTTTCAGCTCACAGTTTTTGAGGCTGAAATTCCAAGATTGGCAGTCTCCTCATTTCAGCCTCAGGTGAGGAATGAATGGTGAATGTCTTCATAGCGTAAGCATGCATGATTGTGAGAGATCACCATGTCACAAGAGAGCAGAAGGAATCAGGGACAGGGGCCAGCCGCTTTCCTTTCTATAACTTTCTACAGTTCTCTTTCTAGAGCTAGTCAAGGGGTACCAGGAGAACTGCTTTCCCTCTTCCTGAGGATTTCTCACCACCTTCCAATACCTCTGCTCTGAGGACCAAGCCACCAGCACATGAACTCTTAGGGTCACATTCAAACTGAATCTCAGAAGTGAGATGCTTTGGCAGTGACTAGACATGCACGTGGCAGAAAGGTATTATGCCACCAGGTTGCAGATGGTGCATGTTTTATTTCTTGGAGTTAGTATTAGCCACATTTACTCTTAAAAGTGTAGCTGTAGTCCTGTCTCTTGTGTATTGTAGCCAGGAATTTAGAAATGGATCTGATTGGTCACATTGAACCTATCTTTAAAAATCAATTACACCTAAAGCCAAACCCACTCAGTTGAAAGTAGCACTGCCACATCATTGTAAACCTCTGTCCTATAGTCAAGTTTCATCTCCAAGTTTATAGCTATGCTAATTGACTACAAAGGACACAAAATACAGAAAGGCTTTTATCACTCTTTAGACCCAAAGATTCCAAGGAGACACACTTCAGTCAAGGCTGAATGTACTGTGAGTTGGGGGAGACAAAACCCTCAGAGTCATTCAGAACAGGAATAGGATGCTTCCTAGGATGGGATAAGGACACCATCAGACTTTATTGTCTCCAAGTAGAAGCCAGTTTTCTATAGAATTTTTTACCTTGGCATTTCAGAAATCTTTGTGTGACCTCTGACAGAAATGTCCTAGGTTTGTCCTTTGGAACCAAGACAATTGCTCTCTGGATTCTACTTTCTCCGGCCATCCCTGCTCACCCGTAATTTTCTGCATCAAGATCTCCTGTATTCACCAGAAATGATGGCACATGCCTGTAATCCCAATACTTGGAAGGCTGAGACAGGAGGATTGTGGGTTCGATACCAACCTCAGTAACTTAGCAAGACTCTCAGCAACTGAGCAAGACTTTGTTTCAAAACAAAAAATGAAAAAGGGGCTAGAGGTGTAACTTGAAGCTAGAATGCTATTATCAATCTCCAGTAACACACAAACACACACACACACACACACACACACACACACACACGGAATTTCTGTACATATTTCTCACAATCTGTTTATAAAACACAGTTACTCAGTGAAGAAACACAAGGAAACATCTTGACAGTGCATCATACTCCCTGTGTATGTGTGTGTGGGGGGGGTGTGGGTGTGTGCACGCACACACACAAATATCTCCTTTCTTCCTGATCTTCCTCTCCCACCAAATGGAATACACACAAATGTTTACATTGATCTTTGCTTCAAACTCACTCTTTATCAACAAAGGAATTAAAAAATACATATATCCAGGGTAGATGTGACAGTCTTTGGAATGGATTCCCACTAAGATGAGGACTAAGGACTATCCAGGGTTTTTTTTTTTTTTTTTTTTTTTTTTTTTTTTTTTTTTTTTTTTTTTTTTATAGCAAGAAGGACTAGTGTGTTGAAATCTCATTCATTTATAAGCTTTTGTAATGTTATAAGCTGAACTCTTGATCCTCTCTTTGGTACGAATTGTTATTTTCTTCTACATACACATTCTGCTTTTACTACTCTCAAATTTTCCTTTGAGATGAACAAATGATACATACGCTGAAAAGGTAAATGATTGTGCACATAAATGATACTTTGGTTGTTAATTTCCCATAGGATGGCAGCCTAAAATGAGGATCTCTATTTGCATGGGAAGCAGTGTGATGTTTCTAACGTGAGGGGACTTTTCCTCATTTTTGAAATAGAATTCTTTATTCAGAATGTAATGGATAAAAATACGGAACCAATCCTTTCCAGCCTTCTCCCTCACTTCTGACCTACCACCCATGCAAATTTTGTCATTGGCTTAAAATAAGCCCTGCAATCATATCCTCTCTTTGTCTGACTATTTTAGCTGAATTTAAACAAATGTATCTCAAAAACGTATGCACACCAAGCTCAGTGGAGACCTAGCGCATCTCAATTGCCTTTTATTCCAGTTAACTCTGCTATTCAAAAAAAAAACATAGTGAAACACAAATTATTGCATTTGGAAAATTACACACATTTTGTTTAATTGTGTATAAATGAACCGAGAGGGAGCATAATTCTGTCATTTTCAAGCCAGGAACGGAGGTGAACAGGTTTCTAGGCATTTGACTATTACAATACTTAGTGAGTGGCATGCATTATCCCCACGGTTATGAAGCCCTAATGCAGTCCTAATCCCATTGAGCATTTCATTAGTTGCTACACTGGAAACTTTTCCTTTAAATCTAAGTAAATTTCTAAATGTGAACTACAGTTAATCTCTCAATATAAGTCAAACACGCCACAGAAAGAATTAGAAATAAGAAGCCACTGTTTTATGTTTAACATTAAAAGAGAGGTGTAATTCCATCCACAATTTCTTGTCCACTGATCTAAAATGAAATAACACTTCACAAAAGTGAAGACTTTTTTTTCCCTCAGAGACATAATACCAAATTTAGCTGTACTACATAATGCTGTGCAGGACATCTACAATTCTCTACACACAGTAGGAGTTTGATAAATGGTTGACTGGAAAAGAAAATCATGTCTTTTAGACATAGAGTACTAACTTTTATATTTCTATCCAATGTTTAAGTTCTTCATTCTCAGTGGTTTAAGCCAATCCATGAGACCCAAGGACAGTTTACAAAATAGCCTCTTTTATTTATGACACAGGGAAGGGAAGGCAGGTTATACAAGAATGTGTTCTTGAATTTACCATCACTAAGGATAATTAACTCTCATTCCTGTGGGCTCCTCGGAGGTGACTTAGGACAAAAGGGGGGAAGCATTTATACATCAGCTCCCAAGTACTCCTGGTCAATTTGGTGATGCAGATGGCCACTCTTGAACTTCATGTTGTGTATCTGTGAGCACAGAGTGAGTGCACAGAGCTGGATTGACTGCCTTCCTAATTGGAAGCTGCCTTTAAATAGCTTCAAATTACAAAGAAATAATATCCTAACTGACTTGTGTTTTCAGGTTGCCAGCAATTCTTAGGAAGAAAATAAGAAATTGAAAACCAGTGTTTCTGGCACTGGCTATAATAGCAATTTTTTGTATGGTATCCACAGGCAAGAATGCGGACTGCAGAATTTGTACCAGAATTGTAGGTGTCCTACTCATCACCTGCTCGGTAAATGTCCAGGAACAGAGAAGACTTCTAGAGGGGAGTGCATGCAGAGCCCAGTCGTGGCCTGTCCTGAAACGAACCTGTCAACATGTACAAAGGATACGGTTGATCCCATACCACCCCTCACTCTCAATGGTGGAAACGTAGGTAGTTGTATTATTGAATGTGAAATTTTGCAAAAGCAAATAGGGATTTATAAGACTATAAAAGTGATGTATTTTATTACTGCGGTCCACTCTGTCATACACACCTATCTGTATTCCACCATGCAAATAAGAGGATGCATACTATCTGTATCTCTCTCTATCATGGATGTTCTTTCTTATCAACTGTTTTCTATTATTTCATTTCAATAAGCCTCTATTGCATTTGTTGTATGTGCCAGGTACCTGGGTTTTTAATATATTTTTATTGATGCACTGCAATTATACATCATAGTGAGGTTCAAAGTGATACAAACATACATGCACACGGCACTTGGTGTGTTTCCCTCAAGATCCCAACCCACTCCACCCCACCTCCTGCGTATAGTAGTGAGATTGGTAATGGTGTCTTCATGTATGGACAAAGCGTTATTTGACTTGTTTCCCTCATCAAGGCTTCTTTTTCCCCTCCTCTATCCTACTGGTCTCTCTCCTCATTTATCTAAATTCTCTTTAGTTTTCTACTTTCTCTCTAAATTCCACATAGGAGAGAAAAATTTGACCCTTGACTTTCTGAGATTAGCTGATCTCACTTAGCATAATATTCTTTAGTTCCATCCATTTTCCTGTGACATAATTTTGTTGTTCTTCATGACTGAGTAAAACTCCATAATGTGTATACACCACATTATCTTTATCTATTTGTCTATTTAGGGACACCGAGATCGGTTCCATAATTTGGGTACTGTGAATTGTGCTGTTATAAACATGAGCATGTATGTATTACTCTGGAAAGATATGGAGAAATGGTATCGTTGGGTTGTATGGTGGTTCTCGTCCTTGTCTTTTAAGGAAACTCCATACTGATCTCCATAGTGATTGCACTAATTTGCAGTCCCACAAAAAATGTATAAGAGTTCCTATTTCTCTGCATCCTTTTTTATTTATTTTTTGTATTGCATTATCATATTTATATTGCATTATTTTAATTATATTTTTTTGTTTGTATTATTGATGGCTGACATTCTAACTGCAGTTAGATGAAATCTTAGTATAGTCTTGATTTGCATTTCCCCATGGGCATCCCATCTTACCATGAGTAGGAACAGAGTGAAGAATAACAAAAATGCTTCACTTCTTAGAAACATCACCAAGACACTGGAGGTTTGTGTAAACAGCTACATCATTTCTAAAAATAAGTTGCAATTCTGTTTGTTCAGCAAGAACTTTGAAATCACAAAATACCCATCAGAATAGGAAATTGGAAAAAAAAAGAGAGCTCCTGCTTTAACAAATAAAATTGATTCCTAGCATACCCTCTCATCTATCCTCATCTATCTATCCAAGAATATGTATTTCAGACCTACACTTTAATAATTGTGCCTAAATTTGATTGTGAATTCCTAAAAAATATTAGTAGTCTTGAGCAGGGTGATAAACACCTGCATTAGGAGACATCTCTCCATCCTTTTAAGTTTTCTCAACCCATCTCTAACGATAACAGTGACAAGACCTGAAGGGCTTTGCCAGCTTTGCCCAGGTGGTACCTGGAGGACATTGCTTCAGACATGTTCTTATTGCCTCCTGCCCAAGGCTTCTTGCAGCATGAAACAGTCCTGTGAACTCATTCTGTACTCACACATACAAAACATGAACGAGGAAAGGGGCAGCCATCTGTATCACCAAATTGACCAATGGGACTTGGGAGCTGATGCATTGCTTCCCCCTTTTGTCCTTTCTGAGACACATTTCAGAAGTCACTTCTGAGGAGCCTATAGGAATTAAAGTTAATTATACTTAGTGGTGGCAAATTCAAGAACACATCCTTGTATCACCTGCCTTTCCTTCCCTGTGTTATACTCTGCTTCTTGAGTCTTTTGTCAAATAAGGAGAGAGTTTCCACATGCAAGATTTTGTCTTAGGCTCAACTTTTGGAGGCAACTAGTCTAAGACCATTGGTATTGGAAATTCCTCAGAAAAACAGAATCCCATGTCTAAATGTTGATACTAGATTCAGATGCTGACCCGACAGCAGTAGGGATGCCATTTCAGGTAGATGGCAGGTAGCAATTATCTCTTTTCACCCTGGAACTAGGACTCACACCAGGAGTGTATTAGGATGAGATATAAAGAGAATGCTGCAGATATGGCACTGTGTGTATTTATGTCCCTATCACTCTGAATGACACTATGATGCACCAATAGAAATATGTAAAACAGTTCTTCTATTATGTCTCTACTTTCTTTCTTTCTTTTTTTTTTTTTTTTTTTGCCTTTTGTATTATGGTGTAGACATAAAATGTCCCCAGGAAAAGCTCATGTATAGACATTACAAAAATTTTCAGAGGTTAAATAACTGAATCTTGAGAGTTCTAATCTCATGAATCCACTGATAATAATTTCAATGGATTTATTGAGTGGTAACATAAGTGGATAGGGTGTGGCTGGAGGAGACAGGTTACTGGGGAACCTCACTCACTCCCCTGGCTCACTGATTCCTACTGCTTAGCCCTGAGCTCCTCAGAAGTGACCCAACCTAACATGAACCAAAACTCCTGAAACCTCCCAGACTGTGAGCCCCCAAATAAATTTTCCTTCCTCTAAGTATTGCTGTCAGATGTTTATATGATGGCTGAGAGAATACTAACTGAAACAATTTGTGTTTAGTCTGTTCTTCTAACCTTTCAAAAAGGAACCTGACTTTAGACATTTCTTACTTCCTAATTAATTTCTAAGGATGGACGTTTTACTCAAGGCATGGTTTTAGCCATATTCCCAAAATTTCAACATGCATTTTAATTTTTGTTCAGTTTGAAATATTTCTGTATTTTCTTTTTGATTTCTTATTTGACCCATGGGATACACAGACATACATATGCATTATGTAATTCCTGAATAGTCATGGTCTTGGATATTTTATTATATATTTAAATTAAATTATTTATTTATTTATTTATTTATTTGGTGCTGGACATTGAACCCATGGCTTTATGCATGTTAAGCACATGCTCTTACCACTGAGCTACACTTATAGCCCACTTATGTTTCTAATTTAATTCTATTTTGCTCAAAGCACACGCTTATACTTTGTATGATCCCAGTCATACTAAGAGTATTGAGACTTACTTTATGGCTCAGTATATTGGCAACCTTGGTGAGCAGACTACGTGCATTGGGAAATGATGTGTATTCTGTACTTGTTGTCTGCAGTTTTATGTAGGCATCTATTGAATCAGGGTGATTGATAGCATTCATATCTTTGATGACTTTCCTTATTTTAATATTTTCTCTATTTGTTCTGTTGATTCCCGAGAGAGGGATATTAAAATCTATAACATAATTGTAGAATTGTCTATTTACTCCTTTGATTTTGTCAAATTTTGGACATTTATTTATGGTTGTTATATTTTCTTGATGAATTGACCCGCTCGTCATTTTGAAGTATGCCTCTTTTAACATATGTTGTGTTGAAGACTATTTTATCTTATAGTAATATACTCATTCTAACCTTATCAAACTTGTATTTACTTGCAATATTTTTTTCCTCCCATTCCTCCCAGTGAACTAATTGTGAAATGCATGCTTTCTGTCCTGATATTGCTGACCTCTACCAGGATAGAAATCTAGTTCCAAAAGGAGAAATGCTTCCACTGGGACACACAGCAACTTTTCCATTGAACTTGTAGCTCTGTTTCCCACCTGGTAACTCTGAACAAAGGAAGAATTTGCTAAATTGCTGAGATAATTCATTCTGATAACCCTAACAAGATAATATTCTCTTGCACTCTGAAGGTAGTGAGGTATCTAACTGAAACTCAAAAGACTCATTGAGGTGTCTTCTGGTGCTTTTTTGCTTAGTGATAATGATAACTGCAGCAACTGTGGTACAACAAAACCAAGACTGCTCAAGAATGAAGGCCTGAATTTCCCTATCAGTCAAGCTACCCAGAAGGTGAAGAAATTCAACACTTTAAAAAATATATTCTTGCAAAAATTGCAACTGGCCACCACTTCAAATGGCATTTAGTTGTAAATGGATTGGACTTAATGAAGGACTAGGCAGAGCAATATAATGTGGTGAGGGTAGGGTCTGCATTGATGCTTCTTGTGTGCCATTCCTGTCCTTCTCTCTTGCCCTGAGGGTCACTTTTCAGTAAACATCTGAACTATGAGTCTAAATCAGGACCTCTCTTTCTTTTGAGGCAGGGGAGGTAGGAATGAGAGGGTGGAGGTAGAACATTCTGTTAATGGTTTGTAAACACGATTTTAGTTATTTCCCCACATTAACTTACATGTTATACTAATGTGATCTCATAGAAAAAGTCCTGAAAGTTGGTATGCTCCCCCCAAGTTCTTGCCTTGACTGACATAAATTTTTGTAGTAAAGACACCATTTTTCTTTCATTCTTCTAGAGTGTGGCTGCATGTCCATTAATTATTGAATTCTTCATCAAGTCTTCATTCATAAATGTGCAATGAGTGACCAAGAAATGCCAGCCACAGTTCTAGGTATGGGGATATAAAAGTTCACACAACTAAAACAAGCTTTGCTTTCTTGAAGCTTATATTCCACCAGTCAGAGATAGACAATAAGAAAATTAGACATTAACATCAGGGCTGATAGTGCTGAGGTCGGTGGCGGGGCTGCAGGTTGGTTTGATTGATGTCTGTTCCAATGACCTTCTAGTATGTCTTCCTACACCACCCAAACTGAAAAGCTATTTATTTCCTAGCCTCACTTTAGGAAATATTGATACTGGGATTTAGGTTTTATGAAAAGTGAAACCATAATGGAATGCACGGGAGAACCACTGGATGTCAGGCATCCATTTCATAGGTACAAATCACAGCAGAGCAGTGCTCCTCAAGCTGGAAGCTTTCACACAGGTTCTGTATTCATTAGGTGGCTGGTAGCTTTCTCAACCTCATTGTAAAAGGAGCAGCTGATCCCCCTGTGACCTGTCATTATTATTGTTATTAATTTTATGCTTTCATATAACCATCAAGACAAGAACTATTGTGACTTAATTTGAAGTCACTACTCATGTTGAGCTCCTACTCAGTGTGACAGGTGTTGGGTGAAGAACTGAATGTTAGAAAAGTTTTCTGGGCTTCAAGATTAGGGATACACAACTCCTAACTTTACAGAGTTTATAAGCTAACTCTAATAATTCATGTTTCTGCATATGATAAGTAAAAGATCAAGAGCTCAGCCCTAGAGCAGCACTCAGGGGGAATGATTGGTTTGTTTCTGTAGGTTTCCAGAATCCTGTTCATCTCTCCTGAAGTATCCTTCCTGTTGCCTTCCTATTCAGAACAAGGAAGCAAGTTCTGACACATGATTGGTATAAGAGAGCATTGCCCTTTCTCTTACATATGTCAGACCTAATCATGTGTGCCAATCATTAAAACACATTCCATAGAAGCCCTGGAGAAGATCAGACTGTTGCCTTAACTCAGGTCTTAGGGATACATTGCTCAGATTTCCCGCCTTGATATGCGTTGTGATGTCCTGTTTTCCTCCCTGCCAATCACAGTTTCCTGCCCATCTGATATGGCTCAAACCTTGGGAAGTTCAGATTAAATTCTCTTCCCTCTATTTTCCTGTGCTGCAGGCAACCTCCTTCTGACTAGGTTTTGGTGTCATGCTCTCTCTGTAGCCTTGGGATCTGACAGGTCAGAGCTGCCCCTACAGCTGCTGTCAAAGGCTATAGAGGTTTCCACCCACTCACACTATGGAGTTAATTTGCCTTCATGACCTGTCAGTCTCTAGCGATCACCTAGCATCATCACAGTTGTGACACAGATCCATGGATAACAAGTCCTCTGGGGCAGCCGCTGCCTTGACTCCATCTGCTCCTAAGGGACTTTGGGAAATGGGGCCCTCTCTAACTGTGGACATTTATGTCCAGAATGATCAATCACACATTATTTAAGATAACAGAGCAATTGTTAAAATCATATCTTCCTCACATTGGTTTCGTGACAACTAGTGGTTGGAGATATCCCAAGTAATTCAATGTTCAGTGATTGTTTGTTTGTTTGTTTGCTTGCTTTTCTGATGGAGTGGGAAATACCATGAGAAAGAAGCAGGGAAAACATATTCTTCTTGGGAAATTTCCAGTGATGATCTATATGATAATAACTGACATTTAACAGTGATGGACATTTGAAATGCATTATTTTAATTAATTATATTAATACCAAAGACATAGTTATCTCCATTTTAAAAGAAAAAAGAAAGTAGAAGGTGTGCAGGACATGGTAAGCACACTTGTAATCCCAGCATTTGGAAGGCTGAGACCAGAGGATCAGGGTTCGCAGCCAGCCTCAACTACCTAGTGAGGCACTCCACAACTTAGGGAGACCCTGTCTCAAAATAAAGAATAAAAAATAGGGTTGGGGGTATAGCTCAGAGGTAGAATGCCCCTGGGTTCAATCCCCAGCAGTACTGAAAAAAAAAGTAGAAGTTATATGATGTGTCTAAGATCTTATAGCAACTGGTGTTACTGATAAGGGTATCCTTGACTTTTCAGATTCCATTTCTTCCTTTAGCTTCAGAAGACTCCAGGTTTTCACTGGGCAAGGGGGTAGGAGGGGGGGTTCCTGGGAATTGAACCCCCAAGGACCTTCAGACTCCAAACTAGATTCCCAGGCCTTTTTTTTTTTTATTTTGATCTCAGTTGAACCTGCAATCCTCCTGTCTCAGCCGCCGAGTCTCTACTCTTATTGAGAGTACCTTTGATAAAACGTCTAAATAAAAAGTAAGAAGACTGTTGCTCACATTTATAACATCTTCAGGTCTGGTGGAGTTACTGAAGTTCACGAATTCAGGACTATGTGGTGTTTCTCTTGATCTATGGAAGGAAATGAATTGAGCTTAAGACTATTGGTTTCTTTTAAAAATATGATTTTAAGTTCTGGAGATTACCATTAAAATAATATTAAGTCTGTACATCAAATTTAGAATGTAATTCATGCAAGATTGCTTAAAAATGCTTACTAAAACAAAGTACCTAAGATTTTTTATAACAAGTACATTATTTTATTTATGGTTTTAGAAACTTTGCTTCCTTCCAACCTCCTCTCCCCAGGCTGAGGCTGTTAAGGACATTCCAGAGGCTCCATGAAGGAGAGAAAGAGTTCTTCATTGCTCAATTCAAGGGCTGATATAGTAGGTACTTATCGATCTTTATCATATGAATTAAAATATGGATGGATGAATAGATAAATGAGTCAAATACCTTCCTTCTTTCTTCCTTCCTTCCTCTTTCTTTCTTTCTTTCTTTCTTTCTTTCTTATTTTCCTTCTTTCTCCTTTTTCTTTTCTTCAAACATCCCAATAGCACTCTTAAGTGCATTTTTAGTTTTTTTCCCAAATGTATTGATATATAATTGGCAAATAAAAATTATATATATTCAAGGTATAGAACATAATTATTTAATATACATATACATTGTAAAATGATGACCTCAATCAGATTCATCGAAACATCCATCATCATACTTAGTTTTCTGTGTGTGTGGGGGGGCACTTAAGAGCTATTCTCTTTGCAAATTTCCAGTAAACAATATGGTTTTGTTGATTAGAGTTGCCATGCTGTGCTTAGATCTTCAGGACTTATTCATGTTATAACTGTTGGTAACCTTTGACCCACATGTTCTTTTTTACCCTGCTCCAAAGCTCCTGGCAACTCTCTGTGATGAGTTTGACTTTTTTTAGATTTCACATATAAATGAGATTGATAAAGCAGTTCAGCTAGTCTTTAGGTGGTTTTAGAAAAGAGCCTCAGAGCTTGCTAAAGTATCATGTGGAAGCAGTCTAACATGTATAGATTGTGACCCTATATTTCTTGAGACACTAATGTATAAAAATAATTGAGGACCTAGCCAGGCATGGTGTGGCTCATGCTTGTAATCCCAGCATTTGGGAGGCTGAGACTGGAGGATCTGGGTTCGCGGCCAACCTCAGCTACCTAGTGAGGCACTCCACAACTTAGTGAGACCTTGTTTCAAAATAAAGAATAAAAAATAGGGCGGGGGGTGTAGCTCGGAGGTAGAATGCCCCTGAGTTCAATCCCTAGTACCACAAAAAAAAAAAAAAAAAAAAAAAATTGAGGACCTAAAAGTTCATTAAAAAAAATCAGTTGTTTTAATTTTATAATGTTATAAATGCCAATGGGATCTAAAATGAATTCATACTTATATTTTTTATAAATAATGATGAATTATAAAAAATAAATGATTTTACGCCAATAAGACCGTATTCTATTTCTTCTCAAGGATGAATTCGGCATCCACAGTTTTTCATTTCAGCTATAGTGTTGAATGACTCATGTACCAGGAGCCAGATGCGTTGTACTAAACAAATAATTAATTTGCTTGTAGACAATTTGATGTGAGCTCAGCCTCTTGTCTAAATAAACTTGTTCTTTGTAAATTCATAAATATAGATAGTTTACAATTTACATGTTTTTACTTTTCACCTATATATATTTTCTAACTGTTTACAATTCTTTTATACTATGAGTAGTATTTGTGTGATTGTTTTTGCTAAAATTAATGGTGATGATTTCAAAATGCCTATTTATTGAACATAAAGAATAGTTATTAGATTACTAATTACATGAATAACATATATTATGTTTTATGTACATTATCGTTGATGCTCCTAACAACCCAGCTGTTGATAGCCAGGCTCAAAGAGTCTAAGAATTTGTCCTATGACACATCACTAAAGAACAACAGACTTGGATTCCAACATTATTCTATTCTCCTGCCCTGATACGACGTTAGCAAAGCCTGCATACTAAAACACATGTTAACAAACAGTGAACATTAGAACTAAAATTAACCTTGCATTTTAATATTTAAACTAACATTCCTAATATATAGCTTAATAACAGTACCAATTTTAATGTGATCAAATCATGTATTAATGGATGAATCACCTAATTTATTGGAAGTCTCACATTGAATTACATCACACTTATGAAACATGCATTAGGATAACTTGAGTCTTGTTTTTCATGTTAAAAGTGAGCAATGTTATGTGTTAGAATAAAATCGCTCACTAATTTTAAATAAAAAATATCTGTACCTTTACTGATGTCACTATAACTTTTATTCTGTTAAAAAACAATTACAGTAAGAGAGATGTTATACTGAATTTTCCATGATTTTATTGGAATGTTCATTGTTATGGCAATTTGGGTTTGTAGTACATCTTATGCGTATGTGAGATATCATGGCCATAAAAATGTACCAGTCATGCAAATAGAAAAGGGACAAACATACTTATAGTACCTTGAGGCAGATGATGATGAAAGACTAGATGGACAAGAGGTCAACACAGTTGTCTTTGAGAATGAGGAGTGGCCTCTAAGTGCCACTAGTGCCTCTAAGGCTGAGATACTGAAAATGTTGGAGTGTATGTTTAACCGAATTGTAGATCCTGTAATCTGGAAGTCATGGATCTGGGGAATGGGGAACTCTACACCAAGACCCTGTCATTTCCATGTCCCCTGTTGTTTTGTCTTTTTAAATAAAAGAAGCCATGCTCTTAAATTACCTTTTGGACAGACACATATTAGAAAATGAACTTTTGACTTATCTTTATATAAGCAAAAATCTTTAAAGTAATAGCATCACTTACTTTGAACAAGTATGCTTTTTACTTGATCGAAAATATTTTTGTCAAAATGTGCTTTGACTATATGTTTGGCTCCAACTATGGCTGCTTTAGCAAATATTTTCACATTTGTATTAATGTGATGTGAATACATTTGATACTTTCATGCATTGCTACTACAATTTTTTAATTCTATTATTTAATAATATCAATCATATTATGATAATATTAAATAATTACAAAAAAATAGAGCAATTCTTTTTGTATAGATAAATTTCAGCTTTGATGCAAGCAGTTAACATTTTATAAGATGCTTCAGCTCCAAAATTTCTTTTCAAAGCTAACTGATATAAAAGATTATGTCAAATGTAATATTCTAGTGACCCTGGAGGATAAAGTTCAGCTTAAAGCTTCATGAAAGCTCTTTACCCTTGAATTTGAAATAGTAATTCTACATATTCAAAGCAAGGTTGAACCCACTTAAAATAACATTGATATTGATTTCTTGATGAAAAATTTTACCTAACATTTATTTGAGTAATTTATCAAAGAGAAATAAAAATGATTAAAAACATGGAATTATAATGGCTGAAAATGGCCAAAAGTAACAGCACAATTGCCTTTATGAAGTTTATTACCAATATTCAAACATACAAAAACTCTAAAACCTTGCTCGCTCTCATATATTTGCAAATTTGTAACATTAGCAACTTCTGAGGATAGTTTGAAAACATTTTGAGTAAGTATTGAATGTTAAGCATGCTTAATTTTATTTGAATGGACCCATAACAGCCTAGATACTGCATAAAACAATGATGAACCATCTTAGTCCTTAATGAAAAAAAAAAAAGATATTTGTTGTGATGAGGAGATGAGGTAAAGAATGAGGACAGGAGACTGGGAGAAGAGACATGGTTGGGTCCATTAAGTTAGAAATTTTACTTATCAAAGAGATTCACCATGTTAAAAGACTTATACTGAGAGTTCTCTGTTGAAATTTGGTATTCGAAATATTCACACAAAGGGTACAATTCCTTCTGACCCAAACATTGGCCCTTAGCATCCTCTTTTCCACTATGTCACCCCTGGTCTCTGATAGGTGTGAACACATGTTGGCTTACATTGCATGGGGGTAAGTCAGATAGTCAAGAATTTCATTAAGCATGCCATTCAGAATCAACTAGCATGTCTTGCATTCTACTTTCATTGTCTTATGACATGCTTGACTTTCACCAAAAAGCAGGAAATTATAAGATATCATGAGATAAACTTATAGAAGAATTGCAGAATTACAAGGGGGCTTGATTTTTAATTTACTCGTATTCTTCCTGCATCCCAAAGTCTTTGGAATATGATAGACCTTTGTAAACCGTCTATCATTTTGAAAAATAGCACCCGAAGAAAGTGTGGCTGTTTGTTTTCATGTTTCTTTGACTACTAGGAACTGAAATACATTGTAGAATTTAAGTGGGCCTGAACATAATGATTTATGATTTATTTGATCCACCTGTCACCCGTCTGAAATGTGTCATCTTTACTAGCCCCACTACAGCTCAGGAAACCAAGGCACAGTACAGGGAGGTAAAAGAAGCCTGAGCTGACTTCCAGTCAGTGGAGCCAATAAAGCACAAAGGCCAAATCACAGTTTTGTGATTCCTGTTTAATAGTCCAGGCTGGAAGTATCCTCAGATGGATGTAAACTGAGAAATAAGCAATAAACAAGTCCAAATAAGGACAAAAGTATGGGCTTGATTACTCTTCTTATTGGCTGTATTCTACCCATATCCAAGTGAGAAGGAAATCTTCAAACCCTCTCCTTCAAGAATATATTCATTTTAATGTATAATCACTTTACAAAGACATCTGGTAAAAAGTTGATCAGTTTTTCATCACAAGGAAATAAATCAATGTGTAAGATTACTGTGCTTCTTAAAATAAGATAAAAATCATTTGAATGGGATGTAACACAGAGATATTTTCTCTCTAGTATTTTTTTTTCTTTTTGGTACCTGAAATTGAACTCAGGGGCATTCTACCTCCAAGCTACACCTCCAGCCCTAGTTTATTTTGAAACAGGGTCTTACTGATTTGCTTTGCTGATGGCCTCACGAAGTTGCTGAGGCTTGTTAAAAATGGATTCTAGGGAAGTCACAAATAAAAACTCATGAATTTGAAAGTAACTTGGCAAGGCAATTTGCTTCTGCGCAGAAGGGTGTGCAAATGACAAAGTCTGGTAAGCAAGCACACTGAGCTGCCAGTCTGCTGGAGTTTTTTTTTGTTTTTTTGGGTTTTTTTTTTAATCCCTAATGTAATTCTGCCCCTTGCCCCAATTGGTGAGGGCTTGAGTTCACATCTCTGGGTGATTGGATACTTTCTAAGACAGGCAGTAAGTTTGAAACAAAATTTAACATTCTGGAAGATTCCTGGTCAGCTAAAGATTATGTGAGCTAAGATGGCTGACATTCTGGAAGACCCGGGTCAACCAAACGTCATATGAGCTAAGATGGTTTCCACTCAAGATGATTCAGGGAGTGGAGCACAGACACATGTACAGTTAACTGCCTAAGTTTACAGTTACAAAATGGAAAGAAGTACACCTCTATGTAATTTGCTACTTCAATAGAAATAATTGTCTTCATTCCTCTCAAGTTGGCTTCATACATGAAATCCTCCTGTCTCAGCTTCTGGAGTACAGCAATTACAGGTGACTTTCCCTCAGTTTTGATGTAGCTGACAATGTGAGAGAAGTCAAATGTCAAAGTGAATACAAAGTAAAAACACATTTCTATCGTTTGTAAGAATTTTATTTAATTTTCTTTCCAAACTAGAGGTCATGTTTGATCTTCACTTTCTTCTTTCTTATGTATGTGTGTGTGTGTTTTCAAATTCCTTCCTTAATTTCCCCAAATGCATGAATCCAACTTACATTATATTCAGCATTTTAAAATTCCACTATCTAATCTTGATGTATATGTGATCTGTTTTCTGTTATTTTGTTTCTATTTATTTATTTATTTATTTATTTATTTATTTATTTATTTATTTATTTTTGCAGTACTGGGGATTGAACTCAGGGGAATTCTACCTCTGAGCTATACCCCCAGCCCTGTTTTTTATTCTTTATTTTGAAACCGAGTCTCACTAAGTTGCGGAGGGCCTCACTAGGTAGCTGAGGCTGGCTGCCAACCCGGATCCTCCGGTCTCAGCCTCCGGAATGCTGGGATTACAAGCGTATGCCACCACGCCCGGCTGTTTCTTTTATTTTATATTGGCTTTAAACCTTGAATGTTTTGCAACTTATTTTTTTAGTTGCTTACTTTTCTTGGAACACTTTGTAGGAATAAGGACTGAAGAAATGTCCAGTAAGGATTTGCACTTGTCAGTAGAAGTCACCTAGGCACACTGGAGGCCCAGGTCCACATTATAAAACATTATCTATAATGTTCTTTGAGCCCTTCAAGAAGTGGAATTTCTGGTTCCAGTACGACTAACGTTCATAGGATAGCTTAGTTTCAAGAATTTTTGGAGAAGTGTTTTTGCTTTTGTGTTTGTTTCTATTTCCCTCCTCAATTGACAGCCAAGGCGAGCTAAAATCTTGGTTATCTGTCAATCATAGGTAGTCCTTATTTTTCCCCTGATTTTATTTGGTTTCTCACAATGTTTGTGCTGTTCGATTCATACTGGGTGGTCTCCCAGGTGACTTCACATCAAAGCAAGACTTCCCTCCTCTAGTGTCCACTGGACCTGAGATATTTCCCCCACCCTTTCAGAGATCAGTGCCCTCATTTTAAAAAGTGATACATTCCTTCTATTCCAATTCTCAGCAGTGCTTTCAGCATGAATGGATGTTGGATTTTATTAAATGCTTTTTCAGTGTCTATTGAATTGATCACGTGATTTTTGTCCTTGATTCTGTTTATGTGGTGAATTATATAGATTGTTTTTTGTTTTGACAAAACACATTAATAATTCACATTTAAGTAATACTATTAAAGTGTTAACTTCAAGTTATAGAAACTATTTTGCAGGATATATTATAGGAAAATATCTAGACCAGTCGACAGAAAAATAATTGGAAAGAAAATAGTAGTTAATATTAAAGACAAAACCAGCAAGTGTTACATACATAGCAAAACTTCTAATTACAGAAAATGAGGATATTTTTACTAGTGTATAATAATAATAATAATAATAATAATAACAATAATAAATTTTATGGTACTGAGAATTGAACCCAGGTGCATTTTACCTCCGAGCTACACCCTCAGCCCTTTATTTATTTATTTATTTACTTATTTATTATTTATTTATTTCAAATTTTGAAACAGGGTCTTGCTAGGTTGCTGAGAGTCTCACTATGTTACTGAGGCTAGTGTTGAACCTGTGATCCTGTCTTAGCCTTCTAAGTACTGAGATTACAGGCATGTGCCACCACACCAGGCTTTAATTATAAAGTTTTGAATCTTAAAAATCAATTGATTATCAAGAGCAGGAAATTTCCTTTCTCAGTCTATTTCTCTTTGTTTAATAAGACAAGACCTAAATGATTTAATTTTTTTTTAGTGTGTTTGTGTGTGTGGCACTGGGAATTGAACCCAGAGGCATTCTGCCTTCAATCCACATCCCTATCCCTTTTACTTTTTGCTAAAGTCTCGCTGAATTACTGAGACTGGTCTTGAATATGTGTGCCTCCTGTTTTAGCCTCCTATGTACTGGGATTACAAGCATGTACCGTGATGATTTGATTTTTAAATGCATTTCTAGTGCAAATCATATGCAAGATTTCTTGACGATTATTCCAAACATGGAGATAATAAAGAGACTGTAGTCTCTGCTACAAAACTTGCCTATCCATACCCATTTTACTCAACCCAAAGAACTGGAAGGGAATTGTTTTACATATTTCAATACAAGTCTTTTGCTGTTGAAGCCCATTTTTCTTAAGTACATTACACTATTCCTGGGATAAATTTGCTATTGAGGCTTTATTTTTTTATTTTATTTATTTATTTATTTTTGCGGTACTGGGGATTGAACCCAGGGGCATTCTACCTTTGAGCTACACCCCCAGTCCTATTTTTCATTCTTTATTTTTGAAACAGGGTCTATCTAAGTTGTGGAGAGCGTCACCAAGTAGCTGAGGCTGGCAGCAAACCCAGATCTTCCAGTTTCAGCCTCCCGGGTAGTGGGATTACAAGTGTGTGACACCACGCCTGGTGTATAGTCTTAATTCTTTATGCTTTAAATGCATCTTGTTTCTCTTTATTATTTTTTATTTGAGATAAAGAGCTAATGATATTGGATTCCACCTTGAAAGAAAAAAGAATTTTTCCTAGGCGATCATACTGTAATTAAATCATTCATTTGATCTTCATTGCTGCTAAACTTTACAATTCATCTACCTTTTATCAAAGGGCTATTTCCCAGTTCTCCAGTTCTTTCATCACTTTTATACTACTTTTGGATTTTCTCCAAGTAATATATATATAATCTCCCTCTGAAGTAAAATGCTGTGTCCATTACTTAATAAGTAAGTATACTCTTGATAATGTGCCAATAGCAGTTTTTAAATAAGAGTGAATTTATAATGTGTTACCAGACCAGTAGGATATTATTAATATCTAGTTTTACCATCTACACTGTTATATTTTGCAGTATTTAATTTCATATCAATACAAACAGAAAGTAACTAGGAAAAAAAAACAATAGTGTATCCAAAATTAAAAAGATATTTAAACTGAGAAAATATTTAAAGTGTTCTCTTTTTTTAATGTATGTGTGGTACTGGGGATTGAACCCAGGGACATTCTACCTCTGAGATACACCCCTACAGGTCTCCTACTAGGTTGCTCAGAGTTTCACTACATGCTATGGCTGTCCTTGAACCTGCTATCCTTCTGTCTCAGCCTCCCAACTACTGGGATTACAGAGGCCCATCACCACATTCAGTTGAGAAAATATTCTTACAAAACAGAAATACACTGGAAGAGATCAAATGCCTCAATGCCTAATTGAAAATAGATAGTAACTCTAAAGTTGCCATTCAAGTTGAATTCAAGTATACATGATTCCTTAAGAGAATTCATAAAAATGCATTTTCATAAAAATGCGTTTCTTTGTCCACAGGTACAGTAACATACACAGGGTTACCTTTTTTTTTTTTAATCTGTATTTTAGTAGAGATACTCAGTAGTTCCTAAATTTCTAGTTACATTCTTCCTTTGGTAATGAAGCCCTGTGTTGAAATAGGGCTCTCTTTTTCCAGGAGTATAGAGGCAGCAGCAGTACCTAGCCATGTAACTGAATTCTAGATTGTGGAAGATCATCAACTACTGCATCATCATGCTTCCCTGCTCACCTGTACTCACAGGTGTCTGGAGCTGTCATCTCAAAGAGATGGAAGTCAGACAGTGATAAGGGCAGAGTGCAAAGAAGAAGGGCCTGGGGCCCCCCTGACACCTTGAAAGGACCATATTAGACATAGCTTACTTACTTTTGGACTAACATGGAAAAGAGATTAATTTCTATTTTGTTTAAGCTACTATCATCTTCATGAGAGATAATGAATATCCCTTCTTACTAATACACTGTGACAAAGCTACAAAATCACTTTTATATTAACATTTTTTATTTTTAAATTTACTTTTGCTCCGAACAGAACTAAAATTAGTTGAAAGCATAAATAGTTACTTGTTGCTTTGTGGAATTTGGAGCAAAAGCTTTATAATACACTTGAAATTTAGAATAATTTGAATAAAAGCATGCAGAATTATTAGATTTACTTTTTATGTTAAAATGGCCATGTACATTAAATAGACAGTGCTGAAAGTGAAACACTCTATGCTAACATGTTAAAAACAGGCTTATTTAAAAGTTCCACAAAACAGGTGAAAATGGAAAACAATTTCCAACAGCTTTAAAACAACAACTTGAAATCATGAAACAGCCTTTTTTTTTCTTTCTTTCTTTCTTTTTTTTTTTTGTAGATAAAGAGTCATAACTGCTTTATGGAAGAGGAAAGAGGTGCATTTTGTTTGCTATTCAAATGTCTTTATTGACTTCATAATAATAAATGCACTAAAATCTATTATGCCTTCCTAAGATTTAAAAACTAGTAACTATTTATTCCAAGAAAACTGAAGGCCCTGAAACTATCTATGATTATAGATGGTTGTTTTATTGCAAGTTTTCTTTTCATATATGAAAAACCTATTAATGAATGGAAGTTCTAGAGTTCTCTGCACTTTGGCTGAAGAAATGTAATGCTGCTGAGATGCAGGAGGTTGGATGTAGGTTAAGAATGTATGCCATGCTTCTTTCAGCTTACTGGCTTGTGGTTTTATTAATATTAGAAAAACAAGTAAATTATTCAAAAATTCCTGAAAATATTCACAATGAAATGTGCGCATGTAGTTTCCTTACATTTAAAGTTTTCCTGCTTATTAATTTTATTAATTTCAATATTTGCAGAACTAATACAAAAGAACCTTCAAAATTCATACACTACCCCCAAACCATCCAACTCTCACTCCTAAAGCAATTTTGTTATATTTTGGTACTCAATGAACTTAATTGTGGCTTATAAAGTAACTGCATAATATGACTAATTTATTTTCTGACACAAATTAGTAGTTTTCAGGGCTGGGGTATATAATTCAGTGGTAGAACAATTGGCTGGCACATGCAAGGCCCTAAATCTAATCCCAGTACTGCAAAATATATGTAAAATTTAAAATTAAAATGATAGTATTTAAGCTAATACAAGCCATCTACTTTGAACTGTGCTTTTAATACTCAGATTCTAATATTCTATATTTAACATCACAAAAATTTTAAATTTGAGTGTTCATTAAATTAATAATGGGTATATATACATAAATGAAATTAATTTATTATAATTCAATACCTTTAAAGCACTTTCACACATTAAATGGACTGCAAGACATGCTCTGTAAATTAACAGGGAGAAAAAAATAACTAATTATTTTTCAGTAATTTTCACACCAAAAGACAATCAACAGAACACAGATATTAATAAAGGAACTTGTGATCAAACAAGTAATAAGCAGACCATCAAACAGAGTAAGTTCTAAAGTATAGCCAGAAGATGATCTATCTATCTTCTATCTATCTATCTATCTATCTATCTATCTATCTATCTATCTATCTACCATCTACCTATCTATCTATCTCACACATAACCCATAGAGAACACAGTTATGTCATTTGTAGAAAAATAAATGGAACTGGAGAACACAATGCTAAGTAAGATCAACCACTCTCAGAAACAGGGCTACATGTTTTCTTTCATATGTGGAAGCTAGAGAGAAATATGTAAAGAAAAGGGGCCTCATGAAAATAGGAGCATGACCTGTAGAGTGGTGTAGAAGGGCATTGGAGGAAGAAGGGGAGAGAAAAGGAAGGTTGGAGGAAGAAAATGGACCAAATGTTATATGTATATGTGGATGTGTCACCATGAATCCCACTATCATCTACAATTATAATGCACCAATAAAAAGTGTTTTAAAAACTGAAAATTCTCCAGACTTAAAAAAAAAAAAAACTAGGGATATAAAATCTACTTTCAGAGATTTAAGATGAGGTGGTGGTAAAAGGATGATAGGTACAGAATGCTGGGGAAAGGAGGCATGTACCTCTTCCTCCTCTCAGCTTGCTTGCAGTGTGTTAGGGTTCTGGCATCACCAGAAACTCTTATAGCAGTACTTGGCTCTGATGTCATTCCTCATAATAGCTAATAATTATACCTATAATTTACTGAATGCACGTTATATGACAGGCGCTGACTTGTTAAATCACTGTAAGAACTTGGGAAAGAGCTGCTATTATCCCTGTTTTTCACGTGTGGTAACTAAGACACATGAAGGTAAGTAAATTGCTCGGTAAACAGCAGTAGTAAATGGAGGAGCCAGGATCTGCATTCAGGCAGGGTGGTCCAGTACTTCCCCTCTTAACCACCTCCCTCTTCTCTCCTGTGATCTTTCATTTAGGTCATGGGCAGCATCTATTGTTCATTTGTTTGTTTTCTCATGTTGTTGATATTCAGTGCTCTAGATAGACACTACTAAATAGACACTTCTCGGAAGAAGAAATACAAATGGCCAATTAATATATGAAAAAAAAAAAGAGTACAACATCCTTAGCAATCAGAGAAATTCAAATCAAAACTACCATGACATTCCATCTCACTACAGTTAGAATGGCAATCACCAAGAGTACAAATAAGAATAAATACTGACGAGGATGTAGGGGGAAAGGAACTCTTGCAGACATTGCTGGTGGGATTGTAAATTATTAGTACAACCGCTGTGGAGATCAGTATAGAAGCTTCTCAAACGACTAGAAATGGGAACACCATATTACCAAACTATACCACCCCTCAATATTTTTACAGAGAAATTAAAGTTAGAATACTTTAGTGATACATGCATACCCATGTTTATAGCTGCACAATCCACAATGGTCAAGGTATTGTTCCAACCTAGGTGTCCATCAACTCATGAATGGATAAAGGAACTGTGGTATATACACACAAGGGAATTTTACTGAGCCAGAAAGAACAAATTTGGGCCATTTGTAAGAAAACAGATGAAATTGGGGAGCATCATGCTAAGTGAGATCAGCTATACTCAGGAAATCAAGAGCTGCATGTTTTCTCTGACATGTAGAAGGCAGAGAGAAAATAGGAAAAAAGACGGACATCATTAAAATGAAGACAGAGACCGGTATAATAATGGAAGGGAATCAGGGTAGGGAGGAAAGAAGGGAAAGGGGAGTTATAGATAAGGAAATAGTCCAAATAATGCTATGGGTTCACTCTGAATCTTACTATGATTTATAATTACAATAGAACAATTAAAAATTAACAAAGTAAATAAAAATGTTACTGTCTTCAAAATATTTTTAAAATAGGAATAAGAAAGGAACTAAGCACAACTAGTACTGAGCCAAAGGATGAGGACTTAATAAATGCCTTTGTTAAAATCATCTACTTAAAAAAAAAAAAAATTCAATGGATTGAGAGGAAACAGTGCAAAACAGATATACTCTGATGTCAGGAGACCTGGGTTCAAAATTTAGCTGTTTCTAAGTTGCTTTTGCTTAGTTATTCCTTGGCTGGGGGATAAGTTTTGTAGTTTCTTGGAAGTCTGTTGTATGTTGTACAGTTTGTGATCCAGGGATAGGCATTTACTATCTTCCATTATTTTTAGCATTCTTCCAGACTAATAATTTATATTTCTAAGTATTGTTGTGTACTAAATGCATTTCTATCTCTTTGATAGATATTTTAAGAGATTCGGTAGGTTCCCAGCATTGATGGGATTCAACTGCCTGCTAAGGAACAAAGAGCTCCGACTCTGTTCACCAGCTCCATGCTCCCATATCTCCTCATCACATATTGTTAGATGCGTTGTAAATGTGGTTTTTATGCAGTAAATTTAAGCAACAGGCAGAATTCTGCAAACTACTATTAAAGTTATTACATATAATTGCAATTTTTCCTTTCTGACCAGAAGATTGACTTGCAAGAATTATTTCTTCTCACCTTGGTAATGTCATCATACTCTTTATTTATATTATCCACTTGCTCTTTTAGCTCTCAGAAGCAATCAGGGGTTCAGTGCATCTGACTGTATAAACACCCCCAGCACCCCCGAGGCTGAAGGCCTTAAGAGAGAGAAGCGCTTCCGCCATGGCTCTCTCAAGCAGATTTGCACCAGTTGGGTGCAGGTGCCTGCAGCAGGTTTGGAACTAAAGGACTTATGTGGGTTGTTTCCAGATTCCCAGTGGACACTCAGTCCTAGCTCAGCGTGGGAAGGTTTTCCACCCATTGATAACTTCGGCAGATGGCTTTCTCAGAGCTGTTTGAACACCAGTTGAAACACATTTTTCTCCTAACAGGCTACTGAAACTAGCAAACCATTCTAAGAAAGAAAAATAAAACCCACAAATCAACAGAGTCACACCTCAGAGTCACCATAATTAAGAAATGGTTTCTGTGACTTACCCTAATGTGGAACCAGTAGATCATATAACCACGGGTAAGGGCAATGAAATCTAAAGCAAACTGTTGGAATGAGCGGCACGTTTCCCCTCAAGAACAGAGTGACTTTTAGGCCACAGGTGTTTCAGTAATTGCAGTACATTAGGAATATATCATGTTTAACGGGCCTTGTACACACATTTCCACCTGGGTGGAAATGAGCAGTTCAATCTCAATACTTCAGCCCGGGTATCAGATGTACATGAGTCTGCGTCGTTTAATAAGGCTTGGAGCAGGCACCAAGTCCTGGAACTCTGGCCTCCTCCTTGCTCTGCTATTGATTAGTTGTGTGATGAAGGCAAATCACTTGACCTCAGTATGTCTACATTTCCTCATGTAAAATAGCTCAATATTCCTGAAGACTTTTGCAGACCCTTTATGAGAAGTGAAACTTTCATTCTTCCCCAAACCAGATGAAAATAAAAAATGCAAATGTGTATTCTAGATTCCAAGAAAAAGTCTGGTTGGTTGAGATTTGGATCACCATTTTGACAAAAAGGAAGTGGATTATAAAAGTATAAAGGAGTTTATTGGAATGCTGATATGTTGGTTCATTTTCTACAACAACCCTCAGCTCTCCACTCCCTTAGAAATCAGAGGCCGATGAGAGTCAGGTCATGGCCTTAAATTTCACAAGATCTTCTTATAGTAGGTTGCCTATTTACAAAATATAATCTTCTTGTTTTATTAAATGATTTAAAATTGACTTGTGTAAAATAAAACACAGCCCAGTGCAGTGGCACAGGCCTGTAATCCCAGTATTTGGGAGGCTGAGATAGGAGGATCACCGGTTTGAGGCCAACCTCTACAATTTAACAAGACCCTGTTTCAAAGTAAAAAGTAAAATAAGGTTGGGGTATAGTGTGAAGGTACAATGCCTCTGGATTTAACCTTCAGTACCAAAAATAAAATAAAAGAGATAAGATTATATAATTAAAACATAAGCTCAAAGTCACAAAAAAGGAAGAAAAGAAAAATACAAAAATATACTCTTAGAAAATACATTATACTAACTTTGTATGGATTACAAAACTATGAGATATGTACACAGTGGAATTTTACTCAGCCATAAAGAAAAACAAAATCATGTAATTTGTAGGGAAATGGATGGAACTGAAAAACATTTTGTTAAGTGAGATTAGTCCGTCACAAAAAGTAAAAAATCATATGCTTTCCCTAATATGCGGAAGCTAGGGAGAAAGTGGATCATAAGAGGGACCCTAGATGAAAAGGAGAAACCTTAGATGAGCAAAGAAGGTAACTTAACTGAAGGTGATGGGGGTGGGGAAGAGAAACACCCTAATGCACATGATGTACTTTCACAAATATCAAAGTCAATCACAAAAATGAATTTGAGAAGGGAGGGGGAGGGAATAGGGTAGGAATTGGGGAAGGATTAAATGAGAGATGTGTGCATATGCCCCTTTACCAGTTTGTACCTAACAAAGATGTATGATTACAATGCACCAATAATAAAAAAGGAAAAAATATACTCTTAGAAAATACATTATATTTAACTTTGACTTCCATGGCAATTAAGGCACAAAAGAACTAAAAATGGTTCCATGAGTCTCACTAACAAAGAAAGAGAATAATAGTGTTTTCACAAGTAAAATAGATGTGTCACTTTACTGTATTCTTACACAGGAATATTAATAATACTTTTTTTTGGTGAAACTTTGATTTATAACAAAGTTGAATCCATATTTTATGGTAGCGTGTAATCTGGTTCCAATTTCCCATCCTTTCTTCAATCTCCACTCTTTGTTAAATTTGAAGACTCCATGTATTCCAACTCCAGTATCAGCATGGGATGGTCCAAGCCACAAGATTCTGCAAAATCAGTATATGCAGAGGACTGGAAAATGCATGCACAATTGGGCTTGCTCTCTCTTGAGACTTTTCCATGGCCATGAGAACATGCCCTGGCTTGCCTGCTGGAAGAGGAGAGGCACGAGGCAGCTGCCAAGTGGCCACAGTCTCCCCAAGCCAGGCTTTCTGTGATGAGCCAAATCCTGGCCCTGAGCATGATCAGGGCCAAGGTCAGTAAAGCTGTCTAAACAACCACCCCAGATGTTTAAGCTTGCTTCTACATGCCATTGGAATTTAGGGGTGGTTTATTTTGCAGCTAGAACTAACCAATATATGTATGTACATATATGACCTGTTTCCTTGCCATAATCAGAAGCACTGAAATTAATTTTAAAATTAACAATAGTTTAACCGCACTTGCACTTCTCTTAATAATCAAAATGCGTCATCATCAAGAGTTTCCCCTTTGTGTTATTTTTCTAGTCTGTGATGATCTTTGTGTTGTTTTATCCAGATTGCGCTAGCCAAGGTCAGTAAATAAAAACCTAGGCCATTCTGACTACAGAAGATAATAATTTTATTTCCCTATTTCTTTAAAGCACTACCTTACAATGCACTGATTGAGATGAGTTCATTTTTAAATTCCAGGCTGATGCTTACTTTAAGGAATTGGGGAAGGATCTAAGACTGCTTCTCAGGAAAATTAAGCCACACGGGGTCTGTTAAAGAGGTCCAGGAACTATTGCACATTAGTAGGGCATACTCCTCCTCACATGGACAAGATATAGAGGTTGTTTGATCAAAGGCAGAGACTTGGACAATGTGTCTGCTGTTAGCTCTCAGACATAAGGTATAGGGAATTCTGTTTGGGGAGATATACTGTAATGGATTAAAGCTTCCCAATTATTTTTCCTGCTCCAGCACATATGTTAAATTATAATATTTATTCAATGTACCTGTAAGCATTTGTTAAACACTCACCCACAGGGTCTGAGACTTCTGGCCCCAGCCTCAGGACCTTGCCAGGGAAGAGATTCATACCTGGTTTTGATGGTACCCATTTGCCTCATTGGGATTAAGGATCTCTATAACAATTCCAAAGACTCTCTTGGCTTTTGAGTTTGTACCACGAAATCTCCTGTGGTTAATGGAGATGTAGAATATACAGGTAAATTCATGGTATCAGAACCTTAGACTCCTCTCAAAATGACCAAAAGATTTTTTTTTTTTTTTTTGTGGTACTTGCGATTGAACTCAGGGGACTTCTACCTCCGAGCTACACCCCCAGTCCTATTTTTTTATTCTTTATTTTGAAACAGGGTCTCACTAAGTTGCGGAGTGCCTCACTAGGTAGCTGAGGCTGGCCGCAAACTCGAATCCTCCGGTCTCAGCCCCCCAAATGCTGGGATTACAAGCGTGCACCATCACGCCCGGCTAAGATTTTTTTTTTTTTTTTCGGTACTAGGGATTGAACTCAGGGGCATTCTACCTCCGAGCTATACCCCCAGCCCTATTTTTTATTCTTTATTTTGAAACCGGGTCTCACTAAGTTGTGGAGTGCCTCACTAGGTAGCTGAGGCTGGCCGCGAACCCGGATCCTCCGGTCTCAGCCTCCCGAATGCTGGGATTACAAGCGTGCACCACCACGCCCGGCTTCCGGCTAAGATTTTTTGATAATTTATTTAACTTTTCCAATTTTGAATTGTTATCAGAACAAAGCAAAACTAGAAAAAAGTGACCTTTAAATTTCTTCTTTATGTTAAATATTATAATATAAGCATGTATATTAACACATGGAAATCCCTAATGAGGTTTATCTATTTTGGGGAGTGAAAGAAGGAAGATCATTCTATACCAATCTAATAAATTACTTTTAAATAACCATCTTGATTCACTGGATTTCTATTGTCTCCAGTTCATTGACAATGAGCCCTTAATTAGATGCTGGAGTTTTACAGCTTGCTAAAAGTAATAATAAACTAATTTTTAAGGAGTAAAATAAATATCATCTTTTAAGTATAACTTCTTGAAAACCAAAATGCATTCATTTCATTACTCCTTGAAATCAGAAGTGTGAATGAAATAAAATATTTATTTAGGATAATTAAATTCCCTATTTCAGATTTTATTAGGTTGAAGAATACAAGAATATAAATATGTCACATCTCAATGTTCTTTATATTAATGACTATATATTAAGTCAGATGCTTTTACAAAAGTCACCATAAAGATTGGGGCAAACATGACAGCAATTTTGTTAGTACAATATTCCTATGATGCTAGTAAATTTTCAAAAGGCCAAAAGATGTTGAGTTTTAAACATCAGGAATCAATATTTATTAATATGTTACGAGTTTTTCCCTGTGCTTTAATAAATAATACTAAGCTTTCTTATTGATCATTTAAGGTGTTTACAGAAATAATTTTGAAATATGAAAAAAGAGAAAATACCAATGTCAGACTTGTTTTTGAGTGAACACATGGTATAAGAAAAAGAAAGGGTCAGGAAGTTAGTAAAGTGCTATTACTTAAAACACACATTGATGTAGAAAGTGTTGAGGTTTAAAAACACATAATAAAATAAAATATATATCATCTTTCAATATTATTGCTAGATTTTTCCAAAAAGGTAGAGATGTAGAGTTTCATAAATCTCTGCCCAAAGCCACCCCAAACAACTTACCAGTAGGGATTTCCTGCATTAAGTTGTATGCAAAAGTGCTTTTAAGACGTGAACATTTTTGTTAAAAACTTAGAATCCCATTCTCTTATAGTCTATTTAATTGTCCTTGAGCATCTGTTTTGGCCTTGAACTTTACTTTCGGATGGTTGTAAGACTGAATGGGTATATACGTGCTAAGGAGAGCACTCGGTTTTTTAAAGATCAATTCCTGAAACAAGTCCCAGTATCCTATTTTGATCAAAGCACTTTGGTGAATAAAAGAAGAATTATGAATACTGGTAGTATTTCATACTCTTAAGAACACCCCATCCAATGATTCAGTCATTCACTCAGTCATTCTTTCCTTCCTCTAACTTATCTTTCTCAAAGACAATATTTAGACAAATGCAAAGATCAGCAGGATGCAGTCTGACCCCTGGAGGTGGACACCTCTGCTTACCTCCTCCCCAGCCATTCTCCCTTCTTCACTTACAGAACCTTGGCTTTATCTTGTTAGAAACAGTCACCTTTCTAGAGTCCCTGCAGTTTAGTGATGATAATGTGTTCAGTTCTGCCAATGAGTCGCACATGGAATGGGAAGAGTTCAACTTAGTGGAGTACCTGGAAAACTATGTTTTTATTTCCTGCAAAAGAGGCAGAGTCTACAGACACCTTTTTACCTGCTTTTACATCCTTCTTCCTGACAGGAATGCATCCGTGTTGCCTGGATGTGTCCACTATTTTTCATTTGTGAGAGAAAACTCACAAATGAAAAATAGCGGACGAGGAAGCTAGAAAGGGTCTGGGACTTTGGAAAGTTCCCAAGCAGCTCTGAGCAACTTCCTGCAGTGTCAAAACTTCATAGTATTATACTCCTTATATATTCTGTTTCTTTTGCGGCCCCACCCCCACCCCGGACACTCTTTAGATTTCCTGTCTGTATCTTTCTCCTTTTTGTGTATGTGTCTCTTTTGTCTCGAAGAATTAAGAGCAATAAGGGGGCATTTTCTGATGAAAATAGTGAGATGGAAGGAAGAACTGAGGTGAGAACCCATAGAGGAGACTTGCCGCTACACCACACAGGGCAGAGGTAGGACCGGGAAGAGGACTCGGCCACTACCACTCACTGTAAGAGTGGTAAAACTAAATACGTTATGGAAAAGAAAGATGGAGTGTGATTTCCAAAGCTAGGTCAGATTTATATTTCCCTTAATATTGAGATGTAAGCCAGCTTAGCTGTCCCTAATATCACCAGGAAGAGTGGGCTTCCTCTTGGCCAGTTTTTTCCTCCCTATCCTGGTCACAGCAAAAAAATAAGAAGAAAAACAGATAACAAAATGTACCTCCATATGAAACTTTTGGCAATTAAATGAGAACTTCACACATGGTATTTGTTGTATCTTCAAAATGATGGTGTCAGGTTTCCTGTGAATAATTAAATAATTTCATATCTAGAAACCTGCTTCTGATTTGTTTATTGAGTATTATAACTCTTAATGGAGTGCTTTACCTATATCTTAAGAAGAACTACATGTATTAAGGTAAAACTGATATTTTGGACCCAGAGGGTCCGTGGCTCAAATTCCATTAAAGAATTCTTGTGCTGGGCACCTTCATCTGTTATTGGTTAACATACTCTAATTTTCTTTTTAAAAAACTGATCTTATTGGTGACCCAAAGGCCTTTTCTTGTTTTTCTAGTAACGAAAGGGGAAAGTGAGTGGAAAAGTTATGTGAGATGGGGATGGGTTGCAGGCCTTCTGCATTTCAGTAAAACACACTCCTATCTAGGATTTCCTCTCCCTCATCGTCTTTCAGGGCCTGGTACAAGTATTTTTCTTTTTTTTTTTTTTAACTTTGGTTATTTATTGATTCCATAGCTTTTCATCTTATTTTATTTTTTTACTTTAAAATGTTCTAAAGTCACAGTTGTCTGTAGAAAGTTTAGAGAAAGATTCTAAAATAGAGAGAGAAAGAAAGAGAAAGATGGAAAAAATAAGGAAAGAAAAGATGGAAAGGTAAAATAAATTATTAGCATGAACAAACATTTAAAAACTCACAAACGTAATTTTTTAAAGATATATTTTTCAAGTAGCCAAAAAAGTTTGCTTTAGAAAATAAGTCCAAATATTTATGGTGTTTCCCTCAAATTATTTTAATAATCCTTGTTGCGGGTTCTATGTATGAGTGTGGAAACAATTATCATGTTAACACATGATTCATAGCATATATGTTTGCAAATACCCTCAACACTAATGTGTTATTTCTTCCGTATGAGATTTACCATTCCAGACAAAGTGCTTAAAAATATATAAAAGAAATAGGAAAAACATATGTTTATGCACCTTGCTTTACATAATAATTCATTAAAGAATAAGAAATACAACCAAACAAGGTAAATCTGGCTGGTGTTAAATATATTATTTGCAGTATAACAATCAAATGCAGGAGGAAAACACTTATATTTAAACTGGCAGTTTTAATGCTGCAAGATAGATGTATAGTGGGAAAAACACTTGTTGCTAATGTTTCCAATTAATGTAACATTATAGTTCATCTTTGTAAGTTAAAACACAACACCTTTATGTTGCCTCATGTATCCTACAATATAAACCAAAATTGTCAGTGTTCAGTTTGACTAGTTCTTCCATAATGCTTCAAATGGACATTTTCCAACCCCTTCCTTCTTCCCTCTCTCCCTTCCTTCCTCCTTCCCTCTCTTTCTCTCTTCCTGTTTCCCTCCCTTCCTTCCTTCCTTCCTTCCTTCCTTCCTTCCTTCCTTCATTCCTTCCTTTCTTCCTTCCTTCCTCCCTCCCTCCCTTCCTTCCTTCCTTCCTTCCTTCCTTCCTTCCTTCCTTCCTTCCTACCCCCCCCTTTCATCTTATCCCCCTCTTCCCTTCCCCTCTCTTCCTGCATTCCCTCCTTTTCCTTCCTCTCTCTCCCTCCCCCTCCCCTTTTTAATATATCAGCTAGGTGAAGTTAAACTTTCTAGATGACAATCTTAAAAATAAAATAATGCCTTGTGTCCCTTAACTGCCTCAAAAAAAAGTACATCAGCTGTATTTCAGTTTTTGTATCAGAGGGAGGTTGTAGTTTTCTCATAATACTTTTTTATATATTTTATATTTTTCCTTGTGTAACAAGAACATAAAATTGGCCACACAGCAGTTTTAATGGAACTGGAATTTTACAATTTAAATTGCATATTGATTTCTTTTCTTTGATTCTGTCCTTGTCACATTTTTGTACTCAGAATCTTATAAGAAGAAAATCTCTTGTATAAAATCTCCAAGAATCCTGAGACTTAAAAAAATCTTGATATTGAAGTATATATAGGAGGTTTTTTTTTTTTATAAGTAAAATGATAAATTTGAAAACTGCAAAGGAATTGGATACAATGTTAAATGAAGGGTTTGGTGCTTTGACAGTTCATCCTCCAAGGTGGGAGGGTCCTGGTGAGGGAAAGTAAAGGAGTAAGCACTTCCTAAATGGTGACTACACCCCAAACACAATTTTGTCTGGAGTTTGGTTATTTCCAACAACAGAATTTCATTTTGTTTTTCTCACGCTCTAGCAAGGATATAATCACTGTTTTTGCCAGAATGTGGGGACCCCAACCTCTCTTCCCAAACGTATTGTCTTTTCCTTTTCCATTTTTATTCTGTAACAGAAGGAGAATGTGGAGTTGGTGTGAATTGCTGCTCTTGTCATGTAGTTCTGTGGAAAAAGCTTACTTGGTCTCATTTATGGGATAACAAGCCCAACCCCAGAACTGCTCAGGCCATATGTCATCTGTTCAAACTACAACACAGGGGGAGAATGACACATGCCTGAAGATGCAGATGCATCTGGGCCAGAAAGAATGTTGGGGATGTTTACCTAATTTTTTTGGTCAGCAGAAGAGGAAGAAAATTAACAGATTTGAATGATAGATACAATGAAAAATAAGAGATCTAAAAAGTCTCCTTATTACTTGAAATCCAAGGCCCAGCTTCATTTCTCCTCACTCGTTAGTAAGAATCCAAATATTTGAATACTTATATTCAAATAAATGTCATGTTCCATGTTATGGAAGAAGCACTTTTACACATTTAAAGAAACAACCAAAATATAAATTTTCAGGTTGAGAAATTTGGCTAGAATCCCCAAGGGAACAGAATAGAATCTATTTGATTCATGATTTTCCTTTGTTTCCTAGTTTTACCATCCAGAACACCTCAAGAAAGCATGATCTCACTGGATTTTGTCAAATAGTATTTACTGCCAGCTACAAGGTGAAGAGGCAAAAAGTAGATGTGCACAGGGAAAAATACAAGGTAACTGTTTTAATTATGGTTTGGATTGTGGTGGGGACTTTGATTAAAATCTAATCATTGTTTTGTAATATTCACTGGAAGTAGAAACAGATATGTTTCACTCCGTGTACACATGGTCCACCAATAAACTATAAGATAAATGAGGCCTTTAGAAGTATTGTCACCTCAAAATATCAGCAATCGGCAGTATACACACGTATTCCATGATTGTCATGCAGCCATGATGTTAGAAGAGATCTAAAAGATCTTTTCGTTCAACCCCGTTCTTAGTGGTATGTGTGCTTTAGGCCATCTTGCTTGAAAGACAATTGCAATTAGAAACTCATCACAGTAGTTTAACGTCAGAAAGATATAATTCTTTAAACATAAGTTTCCTTAAAAATACTAAATTGTATTTCTGTACTGCCCATATATTTCTTTCAGTTCCACCCTTTGAGACCACGTAAGAAGACAAATCTCCCGCAGTGAGCCAATGGATGGCCAGTGAAGACCTTTCTCTGGACCAGTGGACTAGTTGGAGGGGGATCAGAGGAGGTAGGTGGGAAAGGAAAAATGAAGCTCGAGGAAGGAAACAGCTCAGATAAGGTGATGTCCATACATGACGGTGTCACTATCAATCTCGATAGGATGTCCAGGGAGTGGGGAGGAGCCGGGTGATCCAGAGAGAAACACAGCACGTGCTGTGTGTTTGCATCACTCTCAACTTCACTCACTGTGATGTATTATTACAATGCACCAACCAATAAACGTATATTTAAACATTTTTCTCTTTTTCTCACACCCCACAACACACACACACACACACACACACACACACACACACACACACACACACCCTTGCACCTGTGGTCACCTATTTTTTTTTTCCCCCTTAGAGTCAACTTTCATTCTTATGAGAAGCCTTTTCGCCCTCCTGGATGAGATTAGATGCTTCTTCGTTATGTTTCCATGAGACCCTGTTTTCCCTCTATCACAGTCTTTAGCCTGTTATAAAGAATTAACTGTTTTATGTTATGTTTTCCCTACCACATGGTAGAGACTGCAAAAGAGGAGAATTTGGGTAGATGGCTCCAAAATATATGACTGTTACCTAGCACAGCACTGCACCAAGCTATAACTCAGTAAATGTCACTGAAAATGATCGGATTCAGAGTGGGAGCAAGGGGCGTGTCCAGTGAGAGACAGAGGGATCGCACAGCACAAAGCCCTCCGTGCAGTTTGTTCGAATTCGGATGTTATTCCTCAGTTGCTGGAGAATGGTGGATTTTGCGAAGGGCCCAATGTCTCCGAGTGGGACTGCAAGGAAACAGAAGGACTGCTGAGCAAGGCTTTCTTGCTTTCACCCCAAAAGCTCTCTCTGGAACACACATACAGAAAAGTGTAAATCATAATTGTGCATCTCAAGGAATTTTTTTTTTTTTTTTTTTTTGCGGTACTGGGGATTGAACTCAGAGGCATTCTACCTCCGAGCTACACCCCCAGCCCTATTTTTTTAATTCTTTATTTTGAAACCGAGTCTCACTAAGTTGCGGAGTGCCTCACTAGGTAGCTGAGGCTGGCCTCGAACCTGGATCCTCCAGTCTCAGCCTCCCGAATGCTGGGATTACAAGCGTGCGCCACCACGCCCAGCTCAAGGAATTTTTTTTCCAACCCAAACCACCACTTAACCCATCACTTAGATCCTAAAATAGAGTATCACCAGTCACAGAAGTTCTCCTTCTGCCCATCCTAAACAGCACTAGCCCTTCCTTCGCAAAGGAAGCACTAGCCTGGGGTCTGACAGGGTACACAGAAGGGTGTGTATTTATGTAACTGGAATCAGGCACGAGCTTTCTTTGCTCTGTAATTTTTAGTGCAGTTTATCCATGCTCTTTTTATTCAAATTGCCATAATGGAGTCCACTATATGAACAGAGCCCCAGGAGTGACTCTACTGTTAATAGGCTTTAGGGTTGCTACTATAGGTTCATAGGATGCTGAGCTGTTCCAACACCACAAGGGTCCCTTGTGTTATTTACACCCTTTTGTATGCATCCCTAGCCCTCACTCCTGGCAACCACTACTATGTGCTCCACTTAAAAATTTTATAAATTGATTAATACAGTAGATAAACTTTTAGGACTTCTTTTTTTCTTTTTTTGGTACTGGGATTGAAGCCAAGGGCATCCCCAGCCCTATTTTATTTTTTATTTGGAAACAAGGTCTCACTAAGTTGTGGAGGATCTCACTAAGTTGCTGAGACTGGCTGTGAACCTGTGATCCTCCTGTCTCAGCCTCCCAAGTACTCGGTTTACTGCACCACCACACCCAGCTTTCTTTGTGTGAGTGTGTGTGTGTGTGTGTGTGTGTGTGTGTGTGTGTGTATGTGTTACTAGGGATTGAACCTAGGAGCTTTCTGCCTCTGAGCTATACTTCTAGCCCTAGCCCTATTTTTTTTTTTTTTTTTTTTTTTGAAACAGAGTCTCGCTATGTTGAGGAGAGCCTTGCTAAATTGCTGAGGCTAGCCGTGAACCTGTGAACCTGTGATCCTACTCTCTCAACCTCCTAAGTACTGGGATTACAAACATGTGCCACCACTCTCAGTTTAGGACTTGCTTTGTTTGTTCAACATAATTGCCTGTAGATTCATCAAGTTTTTGTTTATCAATAGTTTCTTCCTAATAGCAATCTGCAGAGGGCAGGCACAACAGTTTGTTTATCCACACATTCCTTAAAGGGCATTTGAGCTTCCAGTTGGGGGCTATGACAAATTAAGCTGCTAAGAACATTCATGAACAGGTTTTATGTGAAGATAAATTTTGATTTTTCTCAGATAAATGTTCAAGAATGAAATTATTTAATCATAAGGTGGTGGGATGGTTTGTTTTTAAAGAAAACATCAAACATCTCCAGATTGAGTACATCATTTTACATTACAAGCAGAAAATGTATGAGTGAACTAATTTCTTAAAAACTGCATCAGCATTTAATATTGTCATTTAAAAAATTTTAGCCATTTTATATGGGTATATAGTTATATATCATTGCGAATTTGATTTGCATTTCCCTAGTAGCTAATTATATTAGACTTTTTTCCTGTGAATATGTCATCTCTGTATCCTCTGATGAAATGTTACTTCATGTGCTTTGCATATTTTCTCATTGGAGAGGGATTTTTTAATCTGTTGCATTTAAAAGTTTGTTGTATAATCTAGCTATTAGACCTTTATTTGCTGTGTGGTTTATAGCTATACTCCCATTCTGGAGCATGCTTTATTCATCCTGTTCACATGGGCTTTCATAGAGCATTTTTTAAAAAATTTCATACAGTTCAAATTAACAATTTATCTTTTTATGAATCATATAATCAGTATCAAGTTCAGAGACTCTAAACTTACTTCTCTTAAATTTTCTATGTTTCTCAAAAAGTTCTGTGACTTTTTTTGTTTTGCATTGAAGTTCATGATTCATTTTGAGATAACTTTTGAGTGAAATATGAAATTTAGGTAGAGGTTTTTTTCTGGGTTTGTTTTGTCTTGTACTATGGATATCCAATCGTTTCAGCATCATTTTTAAGAATATTCTTCCTTATTTAAACCTTTGTCAAAATCAGTTGGGCATAAATGTGTGGCTGTATTTCTGGTTCCTATGCAGTTTTGTTAATCAGTATGCAATGCTACACTTCCTGGATTACTGTTTTTACATAGTAAACCTTCATATTGGTTGCTTGCTTTCTTTCTTTCTTTCTTTCTTTCTTTCTTTCTTTCTTTCTTGCCCTATTCTTAGGGCTTGTGCCTTTCCACTTAATGCTAGAATTTTTGTCTATGTTTAGACTAAGACTTCTGGAGATTCTGAATAGAATTGCCCTAACCCTATAGCTAACTTTGTAGAGAACTGATATATTTACTATGTTGAGTCTTCTAACCCAGAAACACAGTCTCTTTATTTCATCATTGATTCATAATTTTTATCATTAAGTGTTTATACATATTTTGTTAGATTTTTACCTAGGAAAAGATAAAGCTACATTTATACATTCTCTCTCTCTCTCTCTCTCTCTCTCTCTCTCTCTCTCTCTCTCTCCTTTCTCTTTCTCACTTTCCCTCTCCTTTTTTCTTTCTGGGAGCAATTTTAAATGATGATTTGGTCTCTGCATTTTACTGTTAGTATATAAAAATGCAATTTCTACATGTGGAATATATATATATATATGTATATATATACATATATATATATATATATATATATATATATATATATATATATATATAAAACTGGGGACTGAACCCAAGGACATTCTACCTCTAAGCTACATTTCCAGCTCTTTTAATTTTTTTAAATTTTGAAACAGGGTCTTGCTGAGTTGCAGAGGCTAGCCTGCAACTAGTGGTGCTCTTGCTTAAGCATCCCATGTGCTGGATTGCAGGTGCCATATCTTACAGGCTTCTGAGCTAACAGGAATGTGAGTATATGCAGGTGTGTATTTTCTCAGATTTTCTATATTTAGTAGCATATCATCTGTAAGTACAGATAGATTTATTTCTTCATTTCTAATCAGCATGCCTTTTCTTTCTTGGTCCTGACTCACTGCAGGACATAGAATGCTGGTACTGGGGTGGAGGGAGAGGTGAGGGTCAACATTCTTGATTATTACTGATTTTTTAGGGAAAAACATTCTTTTTTTTTCACAATTAAGCATAATGCTGTGTGGGGGTTTTATTTGTATATATTCTTTATCCAGTTGAGCTATTTCCTCTCTATTTCTAATTTGCTGAGAATTTTTATCATGGCTGGGTGTTGGATTTTGTTAAATGTTTTCTCTATGTCAATTGATTTCACAATATGATTTTTCCTTTATAGCTCATCGATATAAAAGATTGCTTTGGTAAGTTAGCAAGAATTTCTTGGCAGTAATGATTGTTCAAGTGAAAATACAACTCTAGCAATCCACCAAGTCTACTTAAAATGAGGTATCTGTTGATGACTGAAAAAAAATGGCAGAAGACAGAAGGAGATCATAAGGACAGTGGTGACACTGGCAGCATCAACAACTACCATGAACTGAGCGCACATTATACACTAGAAATATGCTGTGTTCTAGAGCTCACTTAATCCTCACTGTACAGCATGTGTACAATAAGCATATCTAATCTACAGAGAATGCAATAATAGCCCTAACAGAGAAGGTATTATCATTTCATTTTAACGTGAGAATATTAAGGCGTAGAGAAGTCAATTAACTTGCCCCAAGTCTCTTGGTTACAACATGTAGAGCAAGGGCTATAAAGCCTGGATCTTAAGTCAGTAAGTCAAAAAAGGAACTGATGTTGGGTGACTCCAGTCCCAGAAGTGAATACGGAGAACCAAGCAAGGACTCCATCTGAAGTCTCTTACATGGGGATTGTGCCAAATTGTTGGGATGTGGGGGGAAATGTTATGGCTTTGTTGACATATGGTAGTTTTTGCCGGGCCTGGCTGCAGCAGGTGTGTAGGGTATATTTTGAGATGGAGATAACTACTCCCTGCTCACTGTTTCCGATGGACCTCCCTCAGCAGGTCAAAGCCAGAGTTGGCCAGCATTGGTTCCAGAATGTGGCAAGGGTAGGCAGGATCTGACTAGTAGAAGTAATAATAACTAGTAGATGAGATTATTTAAATATATGCTTCAATTCTGATTTCTAAAGATAATACCGTTCTGTAAAATATAACCCTGAGCAATACTGGTAAACCCATCATTATAAAATGATAAAGCCAGCTGTACTGGCACATGCCTTTAATCTTATTACTTGGGAGGCTGAGACAGGAGGATGGCAGGTTTGAGAACAGCCTGAACAACTTAGTTAGACTCTGTTTCAAAATAAAAAGGGCTAGAGGTGCAGCTAGGAGGTAGAATGCCCTAGGTTCAATTCCCAGCACCAAATAAATTAGATAAATAAATAAATACATAGCTAAAATGATAAAGTGATAAGCTTCCAAATTGTTGGTTTATAGAAAGTACAAGCTAAGCCAATGTTCTAAGGAAAAAAAAAAAAAAAAGCTTGACTCCAGAGTTCACATTCTTTTCATTTTGATTCATGGAGTCAAGTCTCACAGATAAGTTATTGTTCGTATCAACTAAAGAGAAAACATTGGAAGTGGGATAAGAGAAGAACTAAAAAGCACATTTGGAACTCACTTGCCCAAGACTATGCATTTTTTTGTCTTGAAAATCTATGAGGACTCCACCAACGCTACAAATTCCATAGTTCTTTTTATTTTATAAAATAGAAAATGATTACAATTCCATGTAATGTATTGTACAGGTTTAATAGGATTGCACTCTTTCCAAGCACCGTAGTAACAAATAAATGCAATAGAAAATTGCTGACACAATAGGAAACTGCTAGTTCAACATAAATGGTTTCTGTAAATAAATCCAGCATAATTTCCCTATACATCTTGACTATGGCTTTCAACTCTGCTCACAGGAGAGCAGTTGCGCAGTGCTGGAAAGAGTCCACACTTTTGGCTTTTTTGTGCACTGACAACGTAGCAGCACAGGCTTGTAGGCTACAGGCAGGCAAAACTCACCAGTGGAAACTGAGACAGGGTCCCGACTCGGGACTGGGGTGTCTTCCCCAAACACCTGTTGACCAAAAGCTACAAGTGCATCATGCATGAGAAAATGGAAACCACCCCAGGAACAGATCGTGCTTTCTACATCCACTTCCCATTTAGCACTCTGTCTGCATTGCCACTTCTTGTGTCTTCAGACACAAAAGTACTATATTTTCCCCAAAGTCACAAAGCATGAGAAAGCATGGAAGGTAGTAGACACAATATCTGCAGATGTTGTATCCATGGATTCAATCAAATGCAGATGGAACACGTCGTTAGGCCAGGATTGTTGTGTCTGTGCTGGATATGTATAGACTTTCCCCTTGTTATTCTTCTCTAAACAATATACAACTATTTATGCAGCATTTGCATTTTATTAGTCACTACAAATAATCTACAAGTGATTAAAGTATACAAGAGGATGAGCTAGGCTATCTACAGATGCCACAGTGTTTTGTATAAGAGACTTGAGCATCCATGGACTTTGGTTTCTGGAAAGAATGTCCTGGAATCAATTATCTGGGATACTGAGGGACAACTGTATTTAACAAAAGGGGTATATACAATGCATTAAATATATTTTATAGTCTTATTACTTAATCAGTGATACCAGCTGGGCTGAGGGAATGTTTGGATAATAGAAAACAAAAATTAAAATACACATTCACTTTCTTTCATTTTTTACATACCTTTATTGGTGCATTGTAATTATATATCATAGTGAGGTTCAGAATGACACAGATTTACACGCAGGTAGCACTTGGTGTGCTTCATTTTATTCACATTTGATTTGAAAAATACATATTTTGGTCAATTTAACTGCACATCCTTTTGCTGGCATTACTAAAATATCCTTCAGCAATTGAATGTGAAGAAAGCAGTTCAAAAGTTAAAAAAGAAAATCTCAGGGAAAAAGCACCATTATTTGAAAATCATACAGAGAACAAAAATAACATCAAAGCTTATTTATTTATTTATTTATTTATTTATTTATTTATTTATTTATTTATTTATTTTGGGTATTGGGTTTTGAACCCAGGGGTATTCTACCTCTGAGCTACACCCCCAGCCCCTTTATTTTTTACTTTGAAACAGGGTCTCACTAAGTTGCCCAAGCTGGACTCCAACCTGAGATCCTCTTTTCTCCTCCTCCCATGTACTGGGATTACAGGTGCGCACTGCCATGCCCAGCTCAAAGTTTCATTTATTGAACTTCAGTCAATAAACACCTTTACCGAGTGGTCATTATGCATTTGTTATTGTCTTGGTTGCTGGCATACAAAGGTGAATATACCTGATTCCTTATCTGAAAAACCTCATTGCAGGGGAAAGGTGGTCATGACAAGCGAGGCAAGAAATCATTAGCAAGAAAGGACAGTGAAATGCATTACGCATGGTCACGCAAGTACACGAAATACATGGTGGGAACACCAGCCCGGGTGACTTAGTTCTGCTGGGAGGCAAAGAGGGGACAAGGAGGAAACCTTATTACAGAGGACAAAGAGGCAAAAGAGGGCAAGAAACTAAAAGGCCTTGGACATCAGAGGAAGTGTAGCTTTTGTCTTGAAGGCAAGGAGCACAGGGTGCGTGAACATTTCAGAGACAATATTGTTGTCTGCAGTGTGCAGAATGGGCTGCAGAGGGTGAAAGGGTGAAACAGGAAGCAGAAACCTCTGGAGCCTATTGTACTAATAGAAGCTGATAACCTGGAGGAGTTGACAGTGGCAGCCAGCTTGAGGAGAAGGCGGCATCAAGTGGGAGACAAGTTACAAGCACGGGTTATGATCATGAGGGAGGGAAACCTGCATAAATCCAGGGGATGTCACCTACGCTCACCAGATTCTGGTTGGGGTGACTGGCTGAGTGTAGGTGATATCCCCTGAGACAGAAGACCCTCGATGAACGGAATGTGGGTGATGAGCTCAGCTGTGGATGAGGGAGTGTTATGGTTTGAATATACACTATCCCCTGGAAAAGCTTATGCATTGCCTAGGTAAAAATATTGAGAGGTAAAATAATTGAATCAGGGCTCTAGTCTCATCCATGGATAAATGATGTCTACCTTGGAATCAGCCAGCTATAAACTATACTTCTGAAACTGTGAGCCCAAATAAACCTTTCCTTCTCTATGTTATTCATGTCAGGTCATTGGGTCACAGTTATGGAAAAGCACGCTAGACAGGTGCCTTCAAGAGTTACTAAAGTGGAGATTTCCAGGAGACTGAGTCATGCCTGACATCCTGCGAACAATGCTTGGCTTCAGAGGACGTTTTGGAGTAACTGCAGAGGTTGAACTGCTTTTTTCAAGAGGGTCTATTTCCATTTTGAAGTCCTTTTCTAATCCCGTCTTCTCAACCTCCTCACAGCGTGTCTTCTCAGACTTGATAGGTCATCAGAAAAGTAGTTTTTCAAAACCAAAACGTTTTTAGTAAAACTTCTTGCCCTGAAGGAATGTGTTCTCAAAAGAAATCACTCAGAAGCCCAAGTAGTAAAAAAGTAGAAGTGGGACCACAGTTGGAGAGAGAAAAGATGTACAGATCCAGATTTTCGACTCTGGTTTTCCTCTGCAACCCTAGTCCACCAAAGGCAATTGCTTGACATTTATGCCATCTATTGTTTCTCAGAGCACAATGTGAGAAAAATTACCGCATGCACTAAATTCTCCATCAATCAAATTGGGTAGGTGATGACTATTGTTACTATTTAAGGCCTGGAGAGAAGAATACCCTGAGATTTTGAAAATAGAAGAAATGAGAACTCAAAGGCCCATCTGTGAGGAGCTGGTACATTTAAAATCACCAGCCTAATAAACTCCTGGGAAAGGGATAGTTGAAGCCATTTCAGGTCACTTTGGCCTTTGATTTCAACCCTATTCATTCATTAAAATGAAAGCAACAAAAATGATGCTTAAATGTCCATTGGGATAAAACGCGGTATCAATGGGAGAAAGAATAGCCCATGAAAAGCAGAGGGCAGACATGTAGCAGCTTAGCTGACATTGCTATTGTACTAACTGACTCCCAGAGTTGTCTCATCATTGAGTGTTCTAAACCCCAAATACAGGATGGATTAAGCTTTTTTAGCTGTGAAGTTTTTCAAGACCTGAAGGAAACTTCGTCTCTATATTCAACAAAGAAATGTTCTGACCTTGACTGCGCCTTTATCAGGAGCAAGGTTATGAGGCTGTTGTTTCTCTGTCTTCTCTTTGTGTCAATCTTAAGTACATATTCGTTGGTTAGAATGTTTTATTTAGGGTTTTCTTTACTAATGATATGCTACAAACAGTAGAGCATGATGCTCAAACATCCTGTTGACGTTTTATTTATAAGTCTCTTACATTAAGATTCTTCAACTGAATTGTATCTAGAGGTGGCTGTTGGTTTCTGTGTTCATTCACTTATTCAATACTTACTGAAATTATCTGTGCCAGTTATATGGGCCATTTGTTTTGTGTTCCAGAATTCCACTTTCTTAATTACTTTTAGGACAAACCATATCATATCCTTCATACTGGCATTTCTACTTAGAATTCAGGACTATAGCATTTCCTCTAACTTCTATGTTACCACTGTATCTCCTTATCCTCTCATCCTATTGATTCCTAATATGACCAAGATGATGAAGCATTTTATTACATAAAGCATTATCAAAATAAGGTACTAGCAGTATAACCAACAATATTGTTACTGAAAATTGTTAATTTTCATTTTTGCACACAGCCTTCCCATTCTATTAGGTTTGCAGTTGTTATATGGGTACATATGTTTCTTGGTTATTATAATCACTGTCTTATAAATCTTATTTAGCTTCAATTCTATGTAACATATACATTATATTTACCAAGAATTCTGGTTTGTCCTGGAATTCTAATCTATTGGTTCTACTTGAGACAGAACAAACAAACATCACTTTGGAGGTATATTCTCTGGCTCACTATGGCTCGTGCGTCAGGCACGCCCATAGGGGCCTTGTTCAGCAGAGGCCCGGTTCCTTGGCACCTTCAGGCTTGTTAGGCAGCAGGGCCTGATATCCTCACCATTACTCCAAGAGAGAGCACTTGAATGACAGGCACAGAGCCAGTGTTTACCCTGTGGGGCTCCTGACACACACAATATCTGTCAACACTTCCTATCAGTCTCCTGCTTATGCAGCCTTTTTTTTTTTTCTCTCCTTCTTCTTCTTCTTTTGGCCTGATGTATTCATCACCAGGCTGCAGACACCTAGTTAATCCATTTAGAACCTATCAGCTCTGTTCATCGGCTCATAAACCTATTACCTTGCAGGCGCAGTTCTGAGGGACACAGGTGCCAGGCCAGTGCACAGAGCCCAATTGAGCTGTGTTGCAGGGAGCGCGGGCCTCCTAATCACAATTCTGACTGCACCGGGAATTGCCCGTGTTATGTGGTAGCAGCCACTTTATTAAATATCGATTTAAATCACGGCCTTTAATCAAATCTGATAGAAGACCTTTTTCACCTTCGCCCCTCCTCGGCTCCTCCCCGCCCTCCTCCTTTTCCAATCAGCCTGTCGGTGACATCGGAGCTGGGGAATGAATAGTTAGCAAGAGGTTCGCAGCAGACCCTCGGCAGTAATGAGGCATTTGTGATAATCGAGTGACGAAATGTAAATGGGCAGTGATGAGCGCAATTACATCCGCGAGGGAACCATCAGCGTGGCTTCTTTCCTCACAGATAGATGAGCTCTCTCTCCCCCTCTCTCTGTCTGTCATCGCCCGTGGCCAGCTTCACCGGAGGCAGGATGCTGAGAGGAGGTGGGGCCAGGCCAGGCTGGGCGGGGGATCTGGGAACCTAAAGACCCAGGGTCCTGGCATGGACAAGCCGCAGCTCCAACACCCGGCCTAGTTGTTTATCTGTCTGCTTCCCACCTCGGCCCCTCCTCCCCCTCGCCCTCCCTGGAGGATGCTAGGACTCATTTACTGTGCTGTTTGAAAGCCTCTTCCTTGTGCTAAGGACCTCAAGGTGACGCTGGGCCTGGGGGTTACACTGAAAAACTGTGCGGTGTGACTGGGGCCGGCTGGATGTGAGCAGAGCCTGCAGCCAAGAAATGGGACACTTGCCAGGCAACACGAGTGCCACCGCTGTTCGTGTCATCTTTGTAGGCATGCAATAGTGGCGAGAAAGATGCGTGCATTTCCAGGAAACCGAGCTGCTCAGCACCACTGCCATCGCTCCACCCAGCGCTAATACAATCTGGCGTTGTGCGCGGGCTGGGTCTGCAGCAGAGCCCGGATGGTCTACACCCATGGCAGGCCTCTGCGTAGGGAAAATGTTCTGTGATTAAAAAAAATTTAAAGTAAATGAAGAAAAAAAAAAAAAAAAAAACAAGCTGTCCTTGACATAGGAAATATATTATTAAGGTGTTTTAAGGATACATAGCAAATGAACTTCTGGTTCACTAGTGTGATTATATAATGTGTATGTAGCTATCTTAAAAATTAAATATATGTTCCTTATAAATATCTTTACCAAATAAAGCAGTTAAATGTTGATGTACAGATCAGGAATCAGGAATCAAGGAATCAGCAATATGAAAACCAATTTTAATGTTGTATTAGAAATTTCTAAACCTACAAAAAGTTAATAAATTTGAATTTGATATTATAAGTTTTGGGGTAAAGCAACCACCATTTATCTTATTTATTTATTTATTTATTTATTTATTTATTTATTTATTTAATTGGTGCATTGTAATCATACAGTATTGTGAAGTTTCTTTCCTATCTTGTAATTTGAACTTTCCATTCTTAAATAGCTATTCAACCAGAGTTGGTAAGTTATAATAAAATATTAGTGGCTCATGCCTCTAATCCCAGTACTTGAGAGGCTTAGGGATGGTAGGATCCAGGCCAGCCTCAGCAATTTGGTGAGACTCTCAACAACTTAGTGAGACTATGTTTAAAAAAACAAAAAAAGGGCTGGTGGTATATCTTGAAGGTAGAATGACTATGGGTCAAGACCCAGTACCAAAAATAAGTAAATAAACAGACAAAATTAAAATAATATAAAATACTAGGCCAAATTCTGTCAATAAAGTGATTTGTTCAATTGATATGATTATGGAACTCAGGCAAGTTCAAGGACAGCCTCAGCAACTTAATGAGTCCCTTGGCAACTTAGCAAGATCTTGTTTCAAAATAAAAATAATAGAGCTGGGGATGTAGCTCAGAGGTGAAAATGCCCCTGGGTTCAATTGCCAGTACCAAATAAATAAATAAATAAGTTGAATACACTTCGGAGGCCAAAGGGATTGTTGCAAATGACAATCTCAGCTAATTAAAAACAAAACGATATTATTTACTAAATTAGTATAGAAAATGGTGTCTCAAATGTTGATCCTGGGTTGCTGCAAGAACCTTAATCTTTTACCTAAGGTATTCATTTTAAATTTGTGAGGCAGAAAACATGTAGGAAATAAATAAATTTAAATATACTATGTTATAAAACATACTTTATATGGTTACTTTATATTACAGCAATCTTATTTCCTTCAACTCCAAAACTTGTTGTTGGTCCTCTGGGTAACTGAAATGCGGTAGTTCGCTACAGATGCCATGAAAGTTCACATATTTCTACCTTTCTTTATGCATGTCTTTCTGTCTTGGCGATTTCAACCTTGTGCCTCTCTTTGCCTTCTCCTCCTTCATCAGTGTTCAGTGTCAGCATCCTTCCTCCTTAATAAGGCTCACCATGTTCCCAAGACTGCAATTTTTATTTATTTTCTCAGCATCAATTTCCTCATTTCTTTGTTAGTTCTATTTAGCATGTCTCATTCATAGTGAAATCGTTGGGATGAAAGAGTCCAAGATGAATTTTTAGGTTTGTATCTGTTCCATGTAGTTTATTACCTAGAGAGAGTAGTTTCTCGATGAAAGTTTATTAGATAGAAATAGTCTTAACCCACTTCTTTGACTTAATAATTATTCAAACGTCAGCCTATTTGCATTTTAACCTTGTCATTTTATTTCTTACCTGCCTCTTTCTCTTAAAATATCATGCTCAGAAAATGCCCAGCAAATCTAAGTTTCTATGAGGTTGTGTGTTCATAAAGTCTAAAAAATTTCTCTCTTCCTTTCTGGTGGAATAAAACCCAATCTTTCCAGTACAGTTGTTTTCCTGAGCATCTGACAGAAGCAAAGATCTGGTCCCATCAGTTAAAGGATGATTTCTTTGTGGCTTCTTAAAAAAAAATTGCTTTAAAAAACAGTTTGCTTTTATACAAGGCATAAAACTTGCAAGCAATGACAACACAAGAATAGCTGACCTACTTAGGAGAATGAGTGTTTTACACAATATGAACCATGATTCAAATTTAAAATTTCATAATAAATCATTTTAGATATATTAATTGGCACATGTCACCCACTAACCAAAAAAAAAAAAAAAAAAGAGGATGACTACTAACCCATACTTTTAAATCTGACTAAAAATCCCATAATATCGATAATAGCTACTGCTATAATTCAGATTGCCCTTGCCCACAATTCATTCTGAACAAGAGGCTATTTCTTATGATCAATTTTTTAGGCTATTGCTTCTGATCATATTTTGTGACTTTTCCTTCATGTTGTTTATTTAGTATTATTTTACTAGGGCTTAGCAGCTCTACTACAGGAAAAATATTGAAATTGATCCAGTCAATTCCATGAATTTGGGGATGGGAGGAAGATACCTCTTATAATAAAAGGTTGGTAAAATTAGACGGAAATTTGCATATGATAGTTTTCAGTTATTCTTGTTATTTTGAGCTGGGTTTATTATGAGTCATTCTGAAGGATGACTAATTTTAAATGCACATATGCTATTTTTCATTCATTATTTTCTATAAAAGATGATAAAAGACAGCCTAAAGGCCATACTCAAGCTATCACCCTAAAGAAGTATAAAGAAGCTCATTTGAGTCTTTTGGAAATAACATCAGTCTATTATATACGGCATATATTGACAATTTATTTCACTTCCAAACTATCACATAACCCATCCTGCTGTTATTCATGGATGTGGTTTAGAAGAGGTTATTTTCCCCCTGACAAAAATGGGCCATTTTTCCCTGTTTAGCAAAATCTGGAACACAGATCATTATAGTGCTTTTGGCAGCTAATTTGAACATCAGTGACTCAACTTTGAGAAGAATCTTTTTTTCTGCCCTAAAGAATCTCTGAGTTTTCAGACTCCAGTAATTGAAAAATCCCCAAACACTCACTCACAGAGGAGATACACATTACTGCAGGAGCAGTCTACAAATTGTAAAGTATTCAATTTACATCCCTAGCACCTCAGGGCAGTTCTGAAGAATTTATATCTTTGGGAACCTTTGAACTAACAAAAGATAACATTTCACAGTAAAGTCTACTTGCATAAAAGTTTTTAACTCCCTTCTTTCCTTTTTCAAAGGAGCTACTTCCTTCTTTTGCTTGGAAGAGTTTATATTCACTGAGATACAACCATTAAAAAAAAAATTGGAGAGTAGAAACAAAAGAAATAGAAGAAAAAACAGTACTATCTGGTTCCCAAAAATTTTGCCTGAATTTATATTAAATTTTCCTGAGCCACTGTGCATACTTCTTATAACTCTTTAAAATAACAAAAATCATCAAATTTTATTTTTATGATTGTTCTTAAAATTCAAGAAAAAAATTAATGGGTAGATTTTGAAGGCATCTTGTTCCTTTTATTGAAGCATTAAAATTTAGAGCATCTATGAAGTCAATCCCTTGTTCAAAAGGTTCAGATTAACAAATAAAAACTCTACTCCTTGCTAATTACCAACGGGTACTTCCACAGTCAATGAACCTTAAATGATTCATTTAATTTAAAAAATATGGTTCTATAGTATTTGGTTCTCCTTATTTTCCGGCTTTTGTAAATGAAGCAGTAAGAAATTTGCAATGGAATAAATTGGACCTATATTTTCTAGGTAGGAAATGATCTTTCTCTGTTCCTTCCTCTGGCTTTTTGATCAAAGATGATTTCTTTTAGAATAATTACTAATCTTTTGACATCTGTGACTGAGGCCAATTTTAGCATTTGGACTGAAAATAGAAAAAAAAAAAAAGCAAAGAAAAACTCCTCTATGAGACCATTTCTTAATTCTTTAATTAGCATATTCATTACCAATACTATGGTGATAATCATGACACACTTTAAATGCAATAATTTGGTAAACACTTTTTTTTTCCTGTAGGTTAAAAATTGATCAATGTTTCTGTTAACTAATAACCCAGGAATCAACAATCTCATAAAACTGGCTTATTCAGCCCAGAAAATTAGGCAATCCATCATGACTGATTTGCTCACATTTCCCCTGCAAATAAGTGAGATGGAAACTTTAAAACCAATAAGATAATGCATTTTACAAATTCAACTGAGAGAGATGGATAAACTAAGATGCCACTGGCATCGGCTACAACAACAACAAAAAAAAAAGCAAAAGCAAAAAAAAAAAAAAAGCTGTCGTGTTTCCAATTATTTGAGCAGCTTTTTTCTTTCTTTTTTTTTTTTTTTTTTTAAACTCCAGTTTGCTGCCAGCCTGGCTGCATCTAGCCCCCTCCTCCTGTTTTTTTCAAACCAAATCATCAGGTCTTAAATCAGAACAAGCTCATCATATCATACTATGAAAGGCCATCAGGGGATAAAGGACACCAGATGTTATATGAGTTTTCTTTTAGGCTTTCATTTCAGCCTTCCTGCATTCCCCATGCTGCTTTTTACTTGTCAGAAACTAAAATGTGCTTTGATAGATAACAACCCTATTTTCTTCACTGGCTGAGCTTAGAGAATACATTAAGTATTGATATCTAGGGTGCTTGACTAGGGAATGCAAACACAGCAGTCCCAAAATTGGGGTTCTGTTGCATTATTTTCCATGCCAAGATTTTTGAAAGACTCCAAATTAATTTTGTTTTCCTGAGGAAAAAAGAAGATGGTAGTTTTCGTTGTGAGAGATGAAAGGATGAGGACCCAAGGCAGATCCTTGGCGGTCGGTCTGCTTCCTCCTGCAGATCTCAGTACACGTCCAGGACTCCTGGCACCCCCGGGAAGCATGCGGAGGTGAATTTTGGAAATGAAACTCTGGCCCCAGCATGCTAGAGCAAATTATTCAACTGCTCCCCTACTTTGTGAGATTAGCATTTGTATAACTCTGGTTTTATTAACAAAGAAGAGAAAATAAACAAAGGGATCTTCCATCATCAATTGAGTCTTCGAGAAGGCCCCATCCTGTTTAATGAGGACAATTCTTGGACACAGGGCAAGCTGGAACATCTTGTATCACCCAGGAGGGGGCTCAAGGTCAGCCTCTGGTGACATCATAGTTATAATAGTAGCAGGGACTAGCTTATTCCTCCCTGGCTTCCAAGGAAGCTGTTTTAGAAAAACTTCCGGTAGAAGTTGCAGAATATGTGTTGTGAAGGATGTGTACACACATCCTCCTTGTGGTTACCATATGCTAGCCTGCAAGGTAGACAAAGGACAATTAAATAAGAGATGTTTACTTACCTAAAGAGGTCCTTAGGTAATATAGGTAGAGGAAAATTATGATTCATGTTTTCTTTTTTTGTACTGGGGATTGAACCCAGGGCCATTCTACCCCTGAGCTACACCTCTGGCTCATCTTATTTTTTGTCGTAAAACAGGGTCTCCTCAGGTTGCCAAGGCTGACCTCAAACTTGTGATCCTCCTTTCTCAGCCTCCCAAGAATCATGTTTTATAGAATAAACCACAATCCTCAATTGGAGGTGAATACTTTCTCTCCCCAAGGAAATACTAGGCACTGTCTGGAGTCACCTCTGGTTGTCCTGATTGGAGGACTAAGACAGAGGGGTTTGTTTTCCTGGCATCTAATGGGTAGCAGCCAGCGATGCTGCTAAGTTCCCACAAAACATGTGACAGCCACTCACAACAGTTACCCAGCCCTGGATGCCAAAGCTGGCAAGGCTGAGAAATCCTGGAGCAAAATATGCAAATGATAAAGTGTGCACCATCGCTAAGTGCAGGGACAGTAGAGATGGGCAGTGATATTAAAATCCATTGGCTACTCAGTTCAGAGAAAGCTGGGAATGGTAGGAACACTGAAGTTCACCCTTATGGTTCATGTAAGCAACAAAAAGTTAAACCTAAAGCAATTTTCAGGGCTCATCTACCCCACTTAAAATCTTCTGTGGCCAGTGGCCAGAAATTATTTAAAATTCTCTGGCAATATTAAACTGTATGATCAAAAGGCATCCAGCTGCTCAGATTAAATCCTGCAATTGCCCGTGAACAAGATACTAGTAAATGGCACATGGTGGCTACTAGATAAATGTTCATTTAATGAACAAAAGAATAATTGGTTTTTAATTGAATTGAATAAACAAATGAGCTAACTATTGCAGAATGTCCACACTTGGAGAGGTTTACTAACTCTTCCCTAGTCACTAAGCTCAGCAGGAGTGGTTTAATGACTAGTACCTTAGGGAGTTAAAGGGGTGCATATAGACCTCAGAGTCTCTGATATGCACAGAATCAGTGTGTTCACCTGTACAATCATTCTAAAGCAATATATAATCAATTTGTACTCTTTAAGTCTTGAAAGTTTTGATTTGTGATCAATAGCACATCCAAAATTATAACAAAAAGTACATTAGTATTTTGTACTTTGTCTTCTTTGCATGTTAGTTTCAAAGACTGAAAAGCAAGAAAAATTTAGTGACATAAAATAGGTCAAAATATGAAATTGTTCAAACTCAACCTTTTGACCTACAAGATAACAATTTCTTATGGTTCAACCTAAATAAAATAATTTTAGAATAAATAAGGTGAAATGTGTTGAATGGTCAGGTATGGTGGCTAACTCCTGTAATCCCAGTACTTGGGATGCTGAGACAGAAGGATCACAGGTTCAAGGACAGTCTGAGCAGCTTAGTGAGACCATATTTCAAAATAAAAAAAATAAAAAATGCTGAGGGTGTAGAGTGCCCTTGGATTCAATTCTCTGTCCCCCCAAAATATGTGTGTGTCTGTGTGTGTGTGTATTGAATGTCTTTGTGCAAACCACAGAGAACAATTTCCCTATTTGGTATCAGTGATAATCTATAGTCAGCTTTATTTGATGGACAGGAATGTTCTGCTGTGTAGCTATAAAGGAGATGTGGAGAGACGATAGCAAATGAGAGTGAAAAGCTATGTGGAGAAGGATGGTGAAATTCTCCCAAGAGGGCCACACTGCCTTGGATAAACACAGGTCATGGCTAGGTAAGACCACGTTCAAGCTGGCATCAAGTTCCAGGAAGGTTTACATCCTGTGATCCTATGAGAGGATTTAGGCAAAAATAACAGCAATTTACTTTCGGATAGCAGTGTTGAGTTTTTTCTTGGAGAAATCCACCTGAGAAAAATACAAATAAATGCCTGACCCTATTTCATGACAAGAAACTCTGGGTTCCCAAGACATGGGCAGAGGTAGCCAATTCAAAATAAACTTTTTTTCTGAGGAATGCTTAGGAAAGTACAAATAGTTAAGTACAAAGCATTTCTCGGGACTCTTTTCCTTTGGCTTCCCTGTCAGTGCTCACTTTTGCTTCTCCTACTGTCTCGACCATTCATCTCCCTTGTTCGCCTTGTCCCTTTCACCTGGGTTTTTTTCAGGAAAGAACCCTGGTCATCTGCTCCTCTGATTACAGCTTTTTCTAGGAGTAGCTCATGCCATGTATTTACATATGTATGCTGCCTATCAGTACTCTTTAATCTATTCTTCCCATCTGGTCCTTAAACTCCAAAGATGATTAGAGTTATCACACACGTATTCAACTCATATATGTCTCATGTCTCCCTAATTCAATAGATATACAACTTATCATCTCAATCTATAGGTCCCTTCTCACAATACCACCAATTGTTACTCTTTATCCTCCTATGTTTGTAACATTGGTTAATTGGCCTGTACTATCTATCTACAACACAAATCTCATCAGGCCATTTCTCTGCCTAAAAATATTCATTGAAATATTTGTACTACATGCTAAAATTCATTTACTTAGGATGGCATTCCATGCCATCCCTGATCTCAAAGTTAGCCCCTCTCCAACCTCATTTTTTTTTGCCACTTACCACCATTTATCTTATAATAAATTCTTGCACATGTCTGTTGTTTTATATCTCCATATCTTTTCTTATACTTTTTAGTTTAAGGTTATTATTTGCCTTCGGTAATAATCTAATGTTTAGTATTCTGCTCAATTTTGAATCATTCTCTAATGAGATCCCCTTTCCTTTATGTGGTGTCCAAGGACATCTTTGTTTAGGCCAAATGTGTTCTTATTTTTATTCTCTGATAGATTCCTGTACCTTCGTTAAATCGGTAGGATGGTGGTAATTGTTAAACTGTGCTGAATTGTTCATTTCGGTAACATTTCATAGTGGATAGCGACAAGGGAGACAAGTGTCAACAGGATTCAGAGCCTAGCCTCACCTCAAATATGGGAAGTTTACTTTTACATGTTTTAAATTGCTCACCCAAGTAAAATTTCATTTAGAGAAATTTCTTATTAGCAACATTAACAAGAACAACAAAAACCATTGACAATCCTTGTTGTCCGATACTGGAATTATCTGTCTGTGACAGTTTTACAAAGTCTTTAATGTCATGCACCACACATAATGCATAGAAACCAAAGGTAGTGGTTAAATTGAACAGATTGTACCCCCAATAAGCACTGAAAAAAGTGTAGGCAATGGAATGAATAACATTTTTCATTCTAAGAGTTCAAAACTCAACATTTGTGAATTTGGCAGATTTTGACTAAATAATGTGTGTGTGTGTGTGTGTGTGTAAATTTACATGTATTTAATCCTCCCTAAATATAGATATTCATACTTATATAGCACATATATATATATATATATATATTTATACTGATAGGTATATTTATAATCTACCTATAAAAAAACTTCTTAACAGAAACCATAAATAATAAGACGCTAAATCTTCCAATCCTGCCTTCCCCACTTGTATTCAGTCCAGTAATTACATGACATACCTACACAGCCACCTTCTGAAAAGTGGTCTGCAAATTGTTGTTGCACAGGAGAATTCAACATAATTATCCACTGTCATCAGAGTAGACATGAAGGAGTGTAAAAAGTTCTTTTTGTCACAAGGCGTGTGCTGATCCTTTATCACTTGGGTATCTATCTGCAAATCAGTCACAGGCAGGGGAGAGGAGATTTATTGATTGCACAACCCGAGCAGCTCTACATATGCAAGTGTCACCGTTCAGAACAATGACAATAGCTTGACGGCATCCTGGGACTGTCATGCAACAGTTTGAGTCGATTTTCATAAAGGGAATCTGAGACTGCAGCTGGTTAATACATGGTAAACAGGCTATGGCTCCAATTAAGCATTGCACAAGTTAAATTATAAATATACAAAGTCCAGGACCTCATGTTTTAAGAAACAAAGATATATGACTTTCTAAGCAGGAGATGCTGGACAAGAATTTCTGTGATATCAGAACTCATCATCCTAAAATAGAATTCAGGAAAAAAATTAAATGGATTTTTAAAAATCAGTTAACATAATGTATTACTTATTAAATTCTTTCATGGAGCAAATAGAAGACTAATTTCTCTGGAGCCATTCATGCCCCCAAAAGTTATAATTAAAGACACAAATTGAATGATTTTAATAATGATGAACGTTCACCTTTTTAGTGCTTAGGTATGGTAATATGATAGTCACAGAAGGACTCTATCTTCCATTTTCATTTAACTTTCCCTCCTGGGACTTATAAGGGCACTTTTCCTCATTTATTTATTTATGCATATGAAACTATTAGAAGCTGAGAGGCTGTTTTTTTTTTTTTTTTTTTTTTTTTTTTAAGACAGAATTAGTCTCAATTATTCAAAAAAGCATAGTAGGGATTCAAGGATTTCTGAATTTCCCAGCTTGCACATGTGTGAATGTTTGCCTTTTCATATCTTTCCCGTTTTACAGGGTCCTGCCAAGAACAAGGATGTGCACATATATTGGCACATTGCCTCTGTTGTTTTCCTTTTCACAGAACACAATTAGTGATCATTGGTGCCTTTGATCAGAAAGCACTCATCGTGGAAAAGTACAATCAAAACTATTCTTAAAAGACGGAGCAAGATGCAATATTAAAGCTTGCTGGGAAACCAGCAACCTCTGCAAGCTGGTTGGTCAGAATATTTGTATTTTTGTATCATTTAGGAAAATCTTATTATGGCTTTAGCCACAGACACATTCCTGGTGTGCAAGATAGAGGCAGTTCATAAAACACATAGCATTTTCAGCCAGAAAATAGGGCAACCTATTGCTTTCTGTAGATGGCTGTTACACCCCAGTTCCCATCAATAGAACATAATCTCATTGCGGCAGGCAATACTGGGTATCAATGAAACACCAGTTTTCTAGCTATGTGCTGGCTGCCCCTACCAAAAAGACAAAAAAGATTTTGTATTTTTGCAGTGACTGGTATCTTCAGAACATGGTTATAAAGCAAAGCAGTAAAACAAAGAGGTACAGGAGTTAAACGCAGGAACTCAGAGAAACCTACCACCCCCCCACCCTGCCCCTTTCTTCTGAATCTCTCTCTTTCTTGCATAAACTGTCAATTCTCCAAATGCCATTACAAGATGATTTGAGTCACACTGTCAGCTATATAATTAATCCCCCCATCAGTGGATGCCAAATTAGATGTCTGTTTCCAGAATTCCTTCTCACTGCTAGAGAAGGATGATCTGTGTACATTTGACACTTGATCAGGATAATTCCCCCCAAAGAATGGGCCAGATGCCAAGCTCCGAAGGCCTGTGTGCTTCTAATACTAGGTAGGACACTCACCCGAATTGGCCAGTCTTTAACCATGCAAAAGAAAATAAAATTTGCTGTGCTGATATCACAATGATTAAAATATAATAAGCTAATGATATTACAATAGCTGATTGTGAACAAGACCAATTGTGTTAATTGGAAGCTCCTGAATGGCAATTTTAGCTGCTGCTGAGTTTTGAAATATAATCAGTTTTACTAATTTTATCTGATTTCTTAATGAAGCTTGCCCTGAGCAATTGTTCTATGTGTTCTTTAGCAAACAGTGTGTGTCATCACTGCTGACACTAATCTTGATTACTTTAGTTAAAATAAATAGTTATACTTGGGTGGCTTTCAGAAAATACATCATAGTAGATGTAATGCTGGAAAGCAAAGGGCTTTGGGTTGTTTCCTTTGTTTGGCTACATTTTATTTGCTGCATTTCAGCCATGAAGATTCTCTCCTTGGTGTTACCAGATATTTCCCAGTGTCTTGGTGCAAGAATCAAGCAGAGCTACTTACTGTCTATTGTTTTGTAATATTCCTCCATCAGCAAGGAATAGAAAGTAATGAATATCGAATGTATCCTGTACATGAAACCAGTAGACAAAATAAGAAAACAAAAAGGTACTGAAATTCTTAGGCAGAGTTCCCGCCCACAGGCCTTTATGTTGGCAGCACACAGCAATACCATGAACATCAACCCCCAACATTAATGGCTGAGACTGCAAGGGAAAGAGCACTCCTGTTATTTGTTTTCACAATGGATTAATATACATTGGATGGCTCCTCCAAGCTTCTTAAGTGGGCTGGAAGACTGCCATGCCATACAGCCAGTTACAAAAGACTGAATATACTAAGGGAAACTAAAGTTTGGGGGAAACCAAAAGTCCATTTATGTGAGATAAAGAAACAACATTCATACTGTTGATTTTTTAAAACTCACGGTCTTTCAACATCTGCAATTAGGATCGTATATTTAGATTAGTTTAGGCTTGGGAGCAAAGATTAAATTTACAGGAACAAGTGAGAGGATAGGATAAAAGCTTCTGAAATCTCATTGAACATCTAAAATGAGTTAATATACTTGAAAATACTTAGAAAAAGGGTTTTTAAGATCGTATGGTTATGCCAGTAAAGATGTTTACCACTTCCATCATCTACATGAACAGTTAAAAACCTTTTATTAAGTTATAACAGTGCAGGTGAGTCAGTGCAGAAATTGCACAAGTTTAATTGTACAACTCAGTGCATTTCTAAGGAAGTGTACATCCATGTAATTACCACGAGGACTGAGATCAAGAGCTAGAGCATTTATAGTACCCCAGGATTACTTTATAATATTTTTTCTATGTTGGTGTTTTTATTTATGTATCTATGTTAATAGAATACATTCACAAATGACCCTGTTTCTTGTGGTAATCTAGCTAAGGAAACTGAGCTACATTTGGTATTCAGGGAATATAGTGCTCATGCATTAGGGCTCTCCAAGCTTTCCTTTTCCACAGTTACCGAAATTATGTGCATAAATTAGGGATCATCTCTTTCTTGAAATTTTGGTAAGAACTCTCCTGGAAAACTTTTTGGATCAGTCTTTTCTGTTTTCTATATTTCTGTTGTCATTTATAGTTAATTATTGTATTAGAAAATTGTCAGTTTCAACTACCTTTCAAATTATTGATTTATATTACTAGAAAATTCTCATTATTTGTTGACATTTATAAAGATTTCTGTTTTGATATAACATCAAATTTGAAGAAAGGTTGTAAGAGTCAGAAAAGGAATTCTATGTACCCTTCACCATTCTCTGTTTAGATTCACTATGTATATACATTTTGTCTTAACCACTTGCTTTGCCATTCTTTCTCACTCTCTAGACAAAAAAAAAAAAAAATGCGGATAGAGAGATAGTAGACAGATAGATACCTACTTTTCTTAACCAATTGAATTTAAGTTGAAGACAGAATATCCCTTTATCCCTGCATAATTTAGTCTGCATTTCCTAAGAGTAAAGAACATTCTCTGACATAATGACACTACAGTTATCAATATCATGAAATTTAAAAATGATAATTTTATCTACTTAACATTCCATACTCAAATGTTATCAATCAATCTAATAAAGTCCTAATAGCTACTATAGCAACCTTGTTTTTTACTAGTTCAAGGTCAAGACCATTTAGTTAGGCAATGTTGCTTAAATCAACTTTAATCAACACTAGTTAATTTGTCTTTGATTCTTGTTAGTTTGGTGATTGCTGGTCAAATATATTTCCTCATAATTCAATTCAGATTATGCATCTTTAGTAGGAGTATCACAAAAATGATGTTTCCTTCTCAGCTTTCCAGTCCATTGTATTAGATAATGCTTGTTGTCAGTTAATGGTGGTATAATTAGTTGTATAATATTTAGACACTGAATTAATGTGGTCTACTAGGCCTCCCTCTATGATTAGTAAGTAAGTTACCAGGAGATACTATTTCACCATAAGCTTATTTTTATTGATTTTTCTAGCCACATGTTCTATATGGATGTCAGCATTTTTCCTTATCTTTACTGATCTATTTATTCATTTATTGAGTTGTATTCAAATGGGTAATTTATTTTGATATTTAAATTGTCTCCAATTTTACTAGCTGAGATTTTTCTGTGGTCTGAACCTGTCTTACCAAATTCATGGGTTGGAAACTTAATCCCCCAATGCAACAGTATTGAAAGGTATTTAGATCGTGAGGGCTCTTTCCCTAAGAATGGATTAGTGTTGTTATAAAAGGGCTTGATGAAGAGATTTTGGTCCTTTCCCTCCTCCATTCCTTTTGTCATGTAAGGGCATGGTTTTCTTAAGACAACTGAACCTTCAGGGGACCTGAACTTGGACTTCTAGACTCCAAAACTGTAAGAATAATTTTTTGCTCTTTATAAATTACCCAGTCCATGGTGTTCTGTTCCAGACACACAAATGGATCAAGACAGTGTTCTCTCAAGTGGATTCTGTGTCCCTTTAACATGCTCCTTAGCATGATCCTTTGAATACTTCTTTACTTTGTGGGAAAATAATAAATTCTAGTCTTATCTTACATTTATTATTCCAAAAATTTCCCTTTAAAATATGTTTAAACATTTGAGGAATTCATGTAGACTCTAACAAAGAAGAGAAGAAATAGTTATATACTATGCTTTTTTATACTTTTACTAGTGCATTATAATTATACATCATAGTGAGATTCAAAGTGGTACAAGCATACATGCACTCAGCACTTGGTGTGTTTTTCTCCAACATACTGTGATTGTTGTAACAGTTGCAAAGGCATTAATCTCTGATTTTTTTCCCATCTAATTAAGAGAAATTCCATACTCGAAAACTATAATCCCTCGATGACCACAATTTCCAAAATTACAGGAACTATATCTGACATGCTTACCAATATATACCTACAAATAATATAACAAAAAATATGTATTGAATCAATGAATGATAAGCCATAGAAAAAGAAAAAGTGAGGAACAGCTAATTTTGTTCTAATCTTTCTTCTATCATTGGTAAAGGTATTGTGTCTCACTGTTAAAACTATTCACTTATAACAATGATCCTATTTATTAATATATTTTGTCTCTTGGATCTCATTATTTAAAAGGCCTTTGTAAGAAGTAAATGTACTGCTCAATGATTGTAAGAAGTTTACCCAATTATCACATGTCTATGATTAGGAGTAGATTCTCCAAAATACTGGTCATTCAAATATCAATGCCATACCTACTGAATAATAAAAAATCTGTCAACATTTTATTTTAAAATAATAATAGAAAAATATAACAGATAAGCAATAGGAGCATATAAATGTTGCATGTATAGTAGTTTCTAAATGCATGCAGTTTCCCTCTTTTTTGGGGGGGGAGGACTTATAAGGATAATTTGAAATGTGAAATACCATAGGTAAGTTGTTATCCTTAAAATGTATTCTCTCATTTAATACTTGATCAATGTTTTTGATTACCTTCTCTGCAATTGGTCGTAATTCAGCTTATGTTTCTAAAATTCCTTCTGTTAGAAGAATTCATGGTTCATGGAGGCACTTGGAATTTATAGAAGAGTTTTTGTTGTTTTTTATTTATTCAAAGAAACTACAAAGGTATTAGGGATTGAACCCAGGGGCATTCTATTTCCGAGCTATACCCACAGCCTTTTTTATTTTTTATTTCTGAAACAGTATCTTGATAAGTTGCTAAGGGTCTTGCTAAGTTGTTGAGGCAGGCCTCAAACCTGCAATCCTCCTGTTTCAGCATCCCACATAGTGGGATTACAGGTGTGTGCTACCCGCACTTGACTATCTTCCTGTTTTCCTGAACTACTTCTTTCTTTCCTCCACCACCCCTTGGAATATTGGCTTTAGACCAGTTTCTACACCAGCATCCATGGTCTCTCCACAGTGCCAGAGACCACTCATTTCCCCTCTGTGCTCCATTGCCAAACTTGGATGGGTTAAGAAAATCAGCCACTCCTTCTTTTCTCTACTTGCATGTTTTAAGATCATCAGCTCTATATTTAAGCAGATCCAATACATAGCTACATATCTAAATGATCTGAATTATGTTCTCCTCCAAAGCATGTATCAAATTACAAAATATAATTTTGAAGTTGTTTTCATTCCCACTAAATGCCAAAAGGAATTTAATGAGATCTCACAAATTTCCTTAGCACTCTCAAGTAGAAAAAAATACAATATTGCATCTCTAATTTCAGTTGGTGGGAGAACAATATTTGTAGCTTCTTCCAATAAGAGTCCCGTTTCATATGCCCAAATGCATTTTAAAATTCAGCAGGAGTTCCTAAAAGGAAAATAACTGAGGGGGCTGGAGAAGTAGCCCAAGGCCTCTGTGTGAAGGAAATTGCAGTAAAAGTCAAAAGTTTCAGCTTTCACACACACACACACACACACACACACACACACACACACACACACTTAAAAAAATTGTGTCAAGCCAGGCGTGGTGGCGCACGCTTGTAATCCCAGCATTCCGGAGGCTGAGACCGGAGGATCTGGTTTCGCGGCCAGCCTCAGCTACCTAGTGAGGCACTCCACAACTTAGTGAGACTCGGTTTCAAAATAAAGAATAAAAAATAGGGCTGGGGGTATAGCACGGAGGTAGAATGCCCCTGAGTTCAATCCCCAGTACCGCAAAAAAAAAAAAAAATTGTGTCAAGGCAAGTCATCAAACTCAAATTTCTCAAAAAGAAAGTAAAAATTTTATCATCAATGCTCTCCTTTAACATCAATAATCTAGCATTCTAGACAGAACAATATTTTAACCTATCACTAGAATATCACTAAAGAAAGTTTAAAGAATACCTGCTAATATATATATATATATTAGGCTTCAAATATTTTACTATTTAAGCACAAGTAACACACACTTCCTGACAGGTGCTAGGAATAGCACATGTGCTCAGGGACTGAGGACTGTGGACCAGCTGCCAGATGGAGAAGCAGCCACACCTCCCCACGAGGTAGGCAGATGAACGAGGCAGGGCCCAAGGCTGTAGAGATGGAATGGGCAAGGGGAGTCAATTCATGGTGCAAGAAATTCAGAAGAGTAAGAATGACATAATAAAATTCTCTGCTCATCTTCCCTCTTTACCAGAGCCCAGAGCAGCCATTCTTGAGACTGAGGAATAGATATTTTTTTTTTCTACACTACAGACGCACATAGCCAAACATATACATGCATATAGAAAAAGAAACATAGTTTAATTTAATGTGATTTATCATACCATACAACATTTTGTTAAATACTATTTGTGCTTCTCTTGACTTGAATTGAAAAAATATTCCAGATAAGAGTTTCCCTTTCCTGCAGGCTAGAATTCAGCCAGCCCTACTCTCTGAGGGCTCACAGAGTGGCCCAGCCAGCGACATGGATCCTGTGTAACATAGCATCAAACCCAGAGACACACTGCAGCAAAGAAGATACAGTAAGGGGCATAACATAATGGAATCTATTTTTTTTTCTAATGTATGCTACTCCTCCCCAAAGCTGACAATGTGATAGAATTGATGGAATACATTTTAGAAGAAATCTAAAGTAGAGCTGGAAGGGGCACCCAGAAAGGATAAAGTGCCACCTTCCAAATGCCACATGTTCCCTAACTCAGCCACTGTTACAGGTCACTGTGTTGTGCCCCAGTTTGTGAAAATAGTCTGGAAACCCCCATCGAAATAGGAGTGCTTCACTTGCTTCCCTTGGACAGTTTGTGTTTCTCTTCCCCACAGTGTTGCACTCTATGAGATTAATAAAGGTCCTCCTTCCCAGAGAGAAAATAAGGAAATTCCCATCTATGATTGTCACCCATTTGTTGCAGAGTCCAAGAAAGAGATGAGCAGTCAAGAAAAGGAGGCTCTTTCTCTGAAGGGGTAGTTTATTGCTGTCATCAAGAAGCAGTAGGAGCCGGGCGTGGTGGTGCACGCTTGTAATCCCAGCATTCCGGAGGCTGAGACCGGAGGATCCGGGTTTGCGGCCAGCCTCAGCTACTTAGTGAGGCACTCCGCAACTTAGTGAGACCTGGTTTCAAAATAAAGAATAAAAAAAAAAGTAGGGCTGGGGGTGTAGCTAGGAGGTAGAATGCCCCTGAGTTCAATCCCCAGTACCGCAAAAAAAAAAAAAAAAAGAAGCAGTAGGTTTGCTACTTGACAAAAATGGCAAAAAGAAATGTGCCCTCCTCCCCCCCCAAAAAAACAACTACTGGTTTGACTCTTGATAATCTTATGTTCAATTCTGACAAAAAATAGGCCCATGCAGGAGCCTCAGCCCAAGAGCTGGTGACCAGTGTCTCAGAGCCCTTAACAATGAGGGTGTATGTCATGTATGCACATCAGTGACTACATCTACATAGGTGTTCTTCAAAGGTGATGATAGAGATGGGAGATGGTGAGTATAATTTATGATATGTAGACCAGAAGCAGAGCTCTGGAATATAGTAGCATTCGTTTTTTAGAAAGAAATTTCTAATTATCAAATACAGTGCCTCTCTTACAGAGAGCATGCATGTGCTGGATCACTGATCTGAGATGAATTCAGGTAACTGGAGCCACATTGCTCCTGAAACTACCACGGGTCCTTGAGACTCAGTCTGCTTGACATGTGTGTATGTGTTTGGGGGGAGTACTAGGGATTGAGTACAGGCGGATTCTGCCTCCAAGCTACACCCCAAGACCCTTTTTTATTTTTTTATTTTGAAACAGGGTCTCACTAAGTTGCAGAGGGTCTTGCTAAGTTGCTGAGGCTTTCCTAAAAACTATTATCCTCCTATCTTAGCCCCCAAAATACTAGAATTATAGGCATATGCCACCATGCCTGGCTCCTATGAGACTTCTTGTCACCACAGTGACACAGTGAATTTTCTTTCAGGGCTCACTCTGTCAATCCTTGAAAGTAGACCTCTTCAAGTCTGTTAAAGTTTGTTCCAAATATTTAGGTTTCAGAAATTTAGTAACTGACAGGATCTAGTTCTTTCTCTCATAAATCAAACTGTTAAGTGGTTGGAGTTACCCTGCCTAGAACCACTTGTCCAAAACATCGCAGTGAAAGCGCCTAAACGACTGAAGTAACGTTATTCTTTCCTCATAGGTGTCCTTACCTTATAGTTTCTGGACCAGCAACATTGACATCACCTGACAAATTCATAAGATGCAAAGTATCAACCTCCACTTAAAACTGTGGTTTCAAAATCCTGGGGTTGGGAACCCAGCAAGCTGCATTTTAAGAAGTCTTACAGGTGATTTCCTGGTAATGTTTTCTGATGATACTCTGGTACAGTTGATTAATAAATAATTCTCACAACAAATTTACACTGGGATAACTTGTACTGGTTCTTATCAAGTGAACAAGAACAACAGAATTTTTTTCTGATTGGTTAGGGATAGATGCAAACAGAAACAAGAAGCAAGAAACACCAGAGGGAGATGGCAAATAAGTAACTGGAGTTGTTAAGGCCACATGTGATACATTCCGTCTTTGACAGATTTACCTAGAATTCATCTTTATAGTCTTAGTACAGTAGAACCTATAATTCAGTTTTGCTTCCCACTGTTTTCAGTTAACTTGAGTCAAGTGTAGTCTGAAATATTAAATGGGAAAAATCTAGAAATAAACAAATTATATATTGTAAATGGCAAGCCATCTAAATAGCATGATAAAAATCTCATACTATCTTGCCCGGGACTTGAATTTCAGTGCATCCACACTGTATATGCTACCTTCCTGTTAGCCTCTTAGTATCCTTCATAGGTATCAGATCAGCTGTTGCAACATACAGTGCTTGTGTGCAAATAATACTTATTTTACTTAATGGTGGTCCCAAAGATAAAAGTAGTAATGCTGGCATTTTGGACACGACAAAGGGAGGTTTAAGTGAAAATGTAAAAGTTCTCAACCAGGAAAGGAAAACAGTTTTATGCTCAACTTTCTAAGATCTGTGGTAAGAATAAATCTTCTTTCCCAGAAATTGTGAAGAAGAGAATACATAAATCCATTCTACTCTTGCTGTTGCATTTCAATCTGCAAAAGTTAGGACATAGTATGTGAAAAGTGCTTAGGCAGGATGGAAAAAAAAAACATTAAATTGTAGGGTTTGCTACTTTCTATAATTTTAGGTATCCACAGGGTGTCTTGGAACATATTATCTGTGGATAAGAGAGGATTCCTGTTGATATTGAGAAAAGTCTAGCTGAGTATCTATTCCTATAACCTTCCTTTTCCATGCTTCTTTTTGTAAACTTTTTTAATTCAAAATCCAGTAACAACAGTTAATGTTATAGTGGTAAAAATGTATATATCAGTATAATCATTGGACTTGGACAGTTCTGCTTCAGATCTCAATTTAATATCTCACTAGACTAATGATCTCAGGCAAGCTACCTACTGAGATTCAGTTCTTGGGAATATAAAACTGGAGCTAATGATATACATCTTATTGGGTTACTGGGAGTCTGAAATAAAATCATGACCACAAAGGATATGACAGAATGTGTGGTATATAATAAGCATTCAGTAAATATTAGGTATTATTTACTTTAACATCAAAATGGCCTTTCTCTTTTTCTGCACGGTCTATGTTCCTCTTAAAGATTGAAATACCTCTTATTTCCTCACTTGTTATTGCCAAATGCAGAGAATGTAAATATATGAGATTGCTGGGGAGACTTGGCAGTCTTTTCATATTTACTTGGTCTGTTAGATGCAAATCCAATTTGAGAATATCTCACAAAGAACATGATTTGTTATCTGAGTAAGTCTGTGCCAATGGATCAGACATACTTAAAAGGCTTCTTATACAGCTGGGTGTATTATTGCTGATTTACTTAATATACCTTTGCTTGGGCTTTCTGTTTTATGTGTTAGTCTGTTTGGCACTGGTGGTATAGCCTGGGATGCTAAAATATTCCTGGTTATATGTGCATCAGTTTGCATCCTTTTTGTGCACATTGGATTTATACAACCCTGTGTATTGAGCCCAATAATTTATTTAGGTTATCAAAATTCAAATATGAATATGCTAGGAAAAGATAAAACAACAAAGTAAAATATCATGAATATGGACTTTGAGGAAGAGATAAAGATCTGAAAGAGAGACAATGAGTATGTGCATTAAGATGCTTCAGGACTTGGGTGCCAGTCTGTTTATATTACTTTGAACCTCACTATGATATAAAACAACACACCCATAAAAGTATAAAAAAATACCTCAAAACAGAGAATGGTAATTACTTCTTCAATGGTAACATAATAAGAGGAAATGGATTTACAGGATGGCATGAAAACAGTAGGCTCCAGTTTCCTGGTAGATTGGCTTATTGAAATACTTTAGTCATTAAGGTTCATATAAGAAAAATTATACAGCATGTAGGGGAGTTAAGATTTGAATCCAGTTATATTTCCTGGAAAGTCCCTGAACATCTCTTTATTATATGATACCCTTTAATAAAAGAGGATATCTTTGTCACCTGAATACCTTTTAAAAATAGAATAAACATATATTTCTTAAGCATTGTCTTTGAGTGAGTGATATAGATCATTTTGTTCAGATCAATTATAATCACACGTTGATAACTAAATATGTCAACTTTATTTAAACCATACTAGTAGTGGGACATAGCAGCTTAACTTAGTTTGAACACCTTGCCAAGATCTAAGGAAATTTATGTACAATGCTTTCTGAAAAAAAAGGGGGGGGAGATTACTCAATATTCCTTGTGCATAAACCTTAAATTTCTCCCTATTTACTGCAAAATGAACAATGAACTCCAAATATGCTGATTTAACAACCTTGCCATCATCTATTCATTCAATAAATACCTACCAAGCACCTACTATGTGTCAGACACTAATTTAATTAGAGAACAAAACAGAGATTTTTTTTTTTAAACTGACAAAAATTCATGCCTTCCATGAAATTGTTTTCTCTGAGGGGAATTCTCTTTCCCTCAGAGATTGCCAACTCCTAGAAAACATTGCTAAATGTAATGTTTCTTTGTGTCCATCCAGAGCTTCTAATATGGTGTACTATATGGAATGGACCCTCAATAGTTTCTTTTTAAATAAATAAATTTTATATAAGTATAGAATTTTGGAGTTAAGAAGCCCCTCAGAGCCCTTAAGCCTTTCTGTCATTTTACAAGGGTCCCATTACCAAACACATTTGAAAAATGCAGCAAAAATATTTCTTGATTCTTAGAGATTCAGGATGTACATTAATATACAAAAAAAAATCTTTAGAATTCCTACTCTCAATAGCTTCTTAGTGTTTCATAGAGTCTTTACCACAAACTATTTGGAGGGAGAATAATTTGCTAATAATGTGTTAACATCCCTTAATTCCTTGGCATATATTTTATTACATATTGATATAAAATATTTAACATTTAATTCTAAAACAAATACTTTCTGTAAAAGTAACACCTTACGGAGTTCCTTTGTACACATGAAATTTAGAAAAGAATGAGATTTGATGACTCTGTGGCTGAGAGATGAACTGGGCACTATTCCTTTGTAGCAGCCGGTGCTACTAACTGACTCTCTGCTTAGGATCATTGGGGAGGTGGTCCTAGGTTGATCTTACAACCTTGACTTCCTTTGAGTTGTTCAGTTCAACAGTTTGATTAGCTCCTTCTTGCCTGTTCTCTTTTATACAGGAAGGACTCAGTCTTCTCTTTATGGAACCATGTTATGTAGGATTTCATCACCTCCTCAATGTAACCTTTACCTCATGATGGATCAAGTGCCTGAAAAGCAAAGCAGATTTAACACTTCTCAGATTACAAATGCAGGACTATAAATGCAAAACAGCCCAGTATAGAGAAACTTTATGTCATAATTAGGAATGGAGAGCAGAGCTTTTATAAAACCTATTCTCAATTATCTACAAGTTCTTCAAAGCAGATATTTTGAGCCAGGCTTGGCAAAGCATTTTTCTAGCCAAACGACTATCAATATACACCTGCACTGTTAAAAGATGGTGTCCCTAAATAGCCCATTTTCTTCTCTCTCTCCATTTGGTACACCAGATGTTTTGGCTTTTTATTTGTTGAAGAGTGCATTGAGTTCCCATATGTCCTTTTAAAAAAATCATAGCTTTTAAAAATAAAGCTTTCTTCCTAAATGGCAGTGGGCCATAGATAAAGACCAACATGTGTTGTAATCCAGAATGTCTGTTCCTGTGGTTACATTTTTATGATTTATTTGTAAAGTAGTTAATAGGCACTGTTCTTGATTTCTCCTTTAACTTTAAAAAAGGTTGGGGGTTAGTGCTATTCTCTTAATTTTGTAAAAAGAAAAAAGTGGGTGCTTGTAAAAATTAGAACACTAGACTTTGGTCAATCAACCAGTCAGTGACAAAGCTGAACTTAGAATCCCCAAACCTCTTGTATTATACTACACCCACTGTAGGCAGTGTAATTTTAGGCCTCAACTCAGTGAACATCCCAATTCCTACCCTCACGCATCTATTGTATATGAATGTGCAGTTACTATAAACATGCTTACTTCACTCAATAAGATAATCTTCTTTTTTAAACTAATGCATTTCTTTGTATGAGAATATTTTTTTGGCTCCTGTTTCAACAGGTGCCTTCTTCCAAAATTGTATTTTCTTTCTCCAGGAATAACATGGATCTTGAGGAAGTGAGGTTTATTCTGGTCCTTTACACAGTAGTTCCCCCCGATTCATGTGGAATACGTTTCAAGACCTCCAGTAGATGCCTGAAACCACAGATAGTACCAAGACCCATATATACCATTTTCCCTAAATATGCTTACCTATGATAAAATTTAATTTACAAATAAACACAGTAAGAGACAAATAATAATGAAATAGAACAATTATAGCAACATGCCATAAGAAAATTGTCAGCATCACTCTTCTTGCTCTTTGGATCCATTATTATTAAGTAAAATAAGGGTTACTGGTACATAAGCCCTGTAATAACATGAGAATCAATTTGATAACCAAATTTCTAAGTGACTAATGGGCGGGTAGCATATGCAGCATAGCTACACCAGACATAAGTCTGATTCATGTCCCAAGTGGAATGGAGCAGAGCAGCACAAGATGTCATCACACTATTTAAACTGGTGCACATAGCAAACTTAGGAATTGTTCATTTCTGGAACTTTCCTTTTAATATTTTTGAACCTCTTCTGTAATTAATTTCCTTGGAATAAAGCCTAAATATCATCAGGCAACTCTCGACCTTTCTCAAAGTATCTGACATTGTGCTTTATAAAACAAGCGCAGTTTAGTATTTAATTGTTTAAAAAAGGGTGGCCGCTGGCACAATCTTGCCACTTAAAAAAGATTATATTTGGATATACTACCTAATGCAATACTACCTAATACTACTACCTAATGACAGTAACAGCAGTTACTGTCAATCTGATGGAAGAAAATTTACACTCTTAACTATTTTAATTCATCTATGCCCTGCCCAACAATGGTTTGGTTAACAATGGACTGCACATATGACAGTAGTTCCATAGAGTCATATCACCTCATGATGCCACAGCCTTCTTACTTGGTGGTAAGTACAAACTGTCATGTTCACACAAGTATAAAATTGCCTGCATATGCATTTCTCAGGACATATTGCTGTCATAAAGTGAGGAGTAACTGTATTTTAATTTTGAAATGGTTGAGGTTCCCTTAAGAGAAACTTAGATGGAAACCATGCCTCAGGGTTATCACTGTAAGAAGTAGGAAGATTCCTATCCACTTGGAGAATTTCCTTTCTTTTTCTTTTTCAGAAATAACAACAGTTGTCACCTTGATGGTGCTCTCTGTGGAGTAAAGTGAACCCCTCCATCTACTTCTGGGGTGAAACGGATGACACAGAGAGATACAGTGTTAGTGCTGCTTGGCCTCGTGGTGATAATGGTGATTCGTGATATCCTGTCTTTATAACTCATCAAGCACTTGCATTCAAACAACTAGCCCGATACTTATTAATATGAGAAATCACTATCCTTCCTGTACTTAGAATAAATATCTACTCCTGTGACATTCTCCCATTACCCAGTATTTGTGTATCAGTGTGAATGTATGCAGAGTGTATTATGTATGTGTATGAATGTATGTATGCAGTACGTATGTATGTGTGTATATATTATAATATTTTATATTTTTCTAAAATCATTCATGCTACTAATTCACTGTTTTTTGTCATCATAATTCCTTCCACTTATTCCAAACTTAAAAAATATTACAGATCCTTCCCTGGCTTTGAAGTTTTTACTGTAACATTGTTCAACTATAATTATGTCATGTTAGAGTATGCTGTATCATCTTGTGCTATATGATATCAATCTGGGACTTGGCTGATGAGTTGAATTATTTCCCTTGTTCAATTAGTTTGAAATTTTCTAATCCAAGATTAGTTAATTAATCTTTTCAGACTTTCATTCTAATCACAACTCTACTCTAGGAATCAAGATATCACATAATCACAAGCAGACCTCTTGTACAGTTAAGTTATTATCCATAAATGAATTTTTAGCAAGCCCAAGTTTTTCAAAGTTATTTATGAATTTTGACACTCAAAATTAATAAAATCAATAGCATCTTCAATTATTAAATTAATTTTGTTATAAAATAAAAAGATTTGTCTTTGTTTCTGAGTTGATTTTTCTTAATTAGTCGCTTACTATTTTTATAATAATTATCATTAGCTTTTCAAAGAATTGTAGTTCATGATGACTGGGAAGAGTTGTACTATATAAAACATGCTGGAAAAAAGATCAAGGATCTTGGATTAACTCAAGTAATTCAAACAATGTCATGCATTAATTTGAATCCATTTAATCATCTTTTCATTGTAAGAAAATCTGTTTACTACATCTTGAATATTTCTAAGCAAAATTTTAAGCTTGAATAATAATTTAAAATTTTAAATAATGAATGTTAAGCTTGTATGAATAATTAATACATAGGATTTCTAAATACCTTGAATTTTATTTAATTTTCCTTTGAAATGTATATTTAAATATTATTTTTTCTTTCATATCTGACCCCTGTATTCCTCTGAATTCATTTGAACAAAATGTAGGAACACTTCGCTCCCACTGACTCATCACTTTTAAAGCCTCCCATCATTTGCATGTAGCCCCTTCTCCTTAAGCCAAGGTACCATTTTATACTATGTGAGGTGTGGACATCTCCACCTCCATCAGGATCAAGTTCAACAAATAGAGTTTTCTTTATTGAGTTCTCAGTTTTGAGCCTCTATGAGTGAGCACTGTGCTAGGTATATTACATATTTTATTATTAAAACCCTTCAACAACTCTCACTCTAGGAGCATTTGTTTCACTTTATTGTCAAAGAAACTGAGACTCAGAGAAGTGGGTCTGTCCCCCAAGACCACCTACACGATACTGAGTAGATGCAGAATTTTAATATGTCTATTTCATGGTAAAATCCATGTTTATTTTTCCAGTGCACTAATCATCAAGAATTGTAATCTTACCTCACAAAGGCTTATGATTACAACACACCAATAAAAAAAAAATTATATATAAAAAAGAATTGTAATCCTTACTGAATTGCATTTCCACAAGTGTGTTACATGAAGTATTGTTTTGAGGATGGATTTATATTTATATTATTTATATTTCTTTTCTTTTTTTTTTTTTTTGCTGTACTAAGGATTGAACCCAGGGACATTCTATCTCCAAGCTACATACTCAGCCCTAGCCCTATTTTTTATTCTTTATTTTGAAGCAGGGGCTCACTAAGTTGCAAAGGGCTGAGGCAGGCCGCAAAACAGGGATCCTCCTGCCACAGCCTCCAAAGTACTGGGATTACAAGAGCGCATCACCATGCCCAGTTTATATTTATATTTCTTACACACCCCACACTTCTGATTAGTACAAACCAAACTTACCCAGACACTCCTATGCACTAGAAGACAAGAACTAAAGTCTGTCCTCAACAATAAAAAATCCTTTTGTTTCCATGTAATTGTAGTCAGAGGAGCTGGGCTCTGACCGCCTCAGTTCATTTAATAGATCCCAGTACCTACTCTATATGGAGGGGCTGAAGTTTCTTCAAGGTTGTTGTCCTCTGGAATTTTAGGTCGCACAGTGCTGCATACTTACACAAGCTAACAGCACCTTCTAGCCAGTTCCTCTGGCATACTGTATATTAATAGAATATTGATATAGCAAAAATACTGTTGTGGGATTCATCATTGGATAAATCCTCCACCGTCTGCAGTTTTACAGAGTCATTTAATTAGCAATTTTACAACCTCCTCTCCTCTCATTAAATTAATTAATAATTAAGTTCAAATATAGGCATCTTTAATGTCATAATTATATTTCAGTTTTATGGTCACTGGAGTTTAGCTCATTAGGGGAGGCGCTCATAAACCATAGCCCTGTTTAGGGGCTGAAGTGCAGCTATGTGACCAGGCTCAAGCCAGTTGTGTTTTAATTTATCTATTTCTTGAGAAGCACTGCCTTGTTGTAGAGAGAAATTTCAGTCTTTGTGCTCTATGAGTGTAAAATAACAGAGTAAAACATCAAGAGGAAACATGGATCAAGTGATTCTTGGGGTCTCCTTGACTTTTATGGGGTCTCCCTGGAATGGCTTTGTAACATTAGCCCTCACTGTGCATCTTGATTGGAAGGGGTTCTCCTACCTATACACTTGGCATTAAGCACAAAATAAGCACGTCAAGGACTGGTGAGTGATGTCCTCTCATTGACTTTATGATTTACTAAGTCACTAATGGCATTTCACACAATATGGTAGGCTGTACATTACTTTAGATGGACTGGATTTATTTCAGTCATTATCACTGATTAAACCAGCTCAGTGGAAGAGGCAAAACAAAACTTGCCTTTGAAATTGTTCTTATTTAATTTTGTTCGCCTTCACATAACCCAGGACACTGCTAATTATTCCTTGATGGAGCTCATATTTCTAATGTAATTCATATGTAAATTCTAATTTAATTCAGATGGGAATGTTTGTGTTCCTTGTCTCTTTTCAGGCAAGAACACAAACACAGGATTAAAACTGTTTGGAAATGAAAACTTCATGTTGCCTTTTTTTGACCTGGCTTTGATTTGCTTTGCTTTGTTGTTCCTATAACAGAGCTTAATCACTTTTGAAGGCTAAGAGCCTAGATTGTAGTTGAGGGGATTAAAAACTATCTTAACACCTTTAAAGAATTTAGATATATTTTAAAGGTGCAAATTGCATTCTCACATGCTAACAAAAGTTCTTTAAATCTTTACTCAAGTTTGCTCTGAAGGAAGATACTGTGCACAATCTTCAGAACTCTAAATCACAGTCATGGTAAACTATATTACAGAAAATACAATAGTTATTCTATTTTGCTGGTAACTGTCATGAAGATGAAACAATAATAGAGCAGCAGATCTCAAATTAAAGATTCTTTTAAAAATAGTAGTCGATGATTAGGAATTTGAATAGTCCATGTTATTGTACATGACATCTTTGAAGATTCATGATCTAAGCCATGTTATGTTTTTAAAAATGCAGTAGCATGATCTAGTTATGTAAGTAAAAAATACCAACTTGCTACAAGGTCAAGGATAGGTGGAAAAACTATAGAGTAATTTAGCTAAAAGCCACTATAAACTACCAGTGTGATGTATAGCAAGAAGAAGATATGGATGAGACAGACATTTTTTTTTTCATTCTTTTGTTGTTGTTGTTGTACTAGGGATTGAACTCAGGGGCATTCTATTTCTGAACTAAACTTATTTTATTTTATTATTTTGAAACACTGTCTCATTAAGTTGCTAAGAGCCTCACTAAGTTGCTAAAGACCTCATGGAGTGGCTGAGGTAGCCTCAAACCTGTGAACTTCCTGCTTAGCCTCCCAAGAGCTTGGAAAAGGCAGTGTGGTTGAGAGTTGGGCTATCAGGAGCTGGAGTCACTATGTCTATCCTCCAGGGACACCCCAGGGCCAGAAACTTAGAAAGGCTCTTAGCACTTTGTCAATCTGGCTTTTGCTCTGTTCAACGCCTGTGTGTGTGTGTGTGTGTGTGTGTGTGTGTGTGTGTGTGTGTGTGTGTGAATTCTTGAGCTTTTCCTCTCTTAGTGAGACTGAATTGCCAAACTTAAGGGCGGGTCACCAATACAAGTAAGGAGAGAGAAAGACATATAAAACTGAGATGGAGGGCTCAAGTTTACAAGAAAAAAGTGAAGTCTCAACTAGATACTCCACTCTCCACTTTAATCATGTCACACTGGAGAGTTTTTAAAAGGGAAAATGTTGCTTGCTTGCTTTTACTTTTTTTATTTCTCTGTGTGTGTGTGGTGTGTGTGTGTGTGTGTGTGTGTGTGTGTGTGTGTGTGTGTGTGTTAATGGGGATTGAACACAGGAACATTCAACCTCCAAGTTATAACCCCAGGCTCTATATTAAATTTTTGTTTGAAACAGGCTCTTGCTAGATTGCTGAGAGTCTCCCTAAGAGGCTGAGACTTTCCTTGAAGCTGTGATCCTCTTGTCTCAGCCTCCTAAGTATTGGGTTTACAGGCTTATAGCACCATGCCCAGCATTGCTTTTTATTTCTGGGCCATCTCACTTATTACTCATTCACTAGATATTGCTGTGCAAGGTATTTCACATAAACTCAAGGAAGCCGGGATATTCCAACTAAGTAAGAATTACAAACTGTAGAAAGGCCATAGGCAAATAATGACTTGTTTCCATTTTGGTGTCTGATCTTGTTTTCACTTTGGTATCTACAGTCAGAAAGGACCCTTTCAGTCACACCACACTCACATAGACTGACTTTGTAATATCTAGGACATAATTACGCTTGCATTAAATATGCACACATACATACACACACATCATGCCAACATTAGAGCTGTCCGAAACTATTTTCAATAATTGATTTGCCGTTTAATTGAACAGCATGACTGACTAACATAGCTCATTACTTTACTCATTAGTTAATTATCGAAGAAAGTAGGACAAGTCAATAAAATGGAAGGCTGTAAATTCCAATACTAATTAGCACCATTTCCTTAGAGACATATTTAAGGGCAGATTGGCTACCTGAATGTCCTAGGACCTTGTCGATGAAGGAGAAGGATAGATGCACATAAATCTAGATGCAAAGGAAAATGAGGAGACAATAAGTAGACATATAAACTTGTTCTTAGCTACTGATAACTCTACGATTTGCACTGAACAAGTAACCGGGTAGGAGAAAGGAGGAGAATTCGTTTAGTCTCCTTTGAAGGCAACTTACAAAACAATCTTGTATTGTTTTTTATTTTTTAAATAATGTTTCCTCTTGTGGTTTGCACATCCAGTTTATGGACACCATCACGGTACATGAATTTACATGTAGATTTTTTGTATGTGGTTTCTTTCTTCAATATAACTGAAGAAAGGATGAAGTCCATTTCCAAGATAGAAAACAATGTGTGTGTGTGTGTGTGTGTGTGTGTGTGTGTGTGTGTGTGTTGTGTGTGTTGTGTGTGTGTGTGTGTGTGTGTGTATGTGGTATTGGGGATTGAACCCCGGGGCATTCTACCTCTAAACTACACCCCTACCCTATGTTTTTTAAATATGATCTCACTAAAAATTGCTGAGGCTGGTCTTGTACCTGCAATCCTCTTGTCTCAGTGTCTCATTTCCCAAGCATGTGCCACCACACCAGGATGAAAACTATAATTTTTGACTTTAGAAAAAAGTAGTCACTTATGCTTATTTAGTCCTCATCTGATCAAGTTGCTACTATATATTCATCATCCTATAACACACACACACTCAGAGACACACAGACACACAGACACACAGACACACACACACACACCAACAGAACCTTAACTTAGATTATTATCTAACTTTCTCATTACATAAAACTGAATTCACAGTCCTCGGTGTGGATACTAGTTAAATGCCTTTGGACAACTCATATCTCTTGGAACTCAATATTTTCTCATCTGTATAGTAGGGACAATAATTCCTACATTTCAAAGCTGTTGAGGAGATGAAAGAAATAACACCTAGTCTACTCTTGCATAGTGTGTGCCTCAGTGCCTAGGATGGTTCTTTTTCCTTGGTCTTAGGTAAAATTCCCAACCAGCCTGTCTCTACCAGGCCATCTGATGGCCCAGAATTAGAGTCAACTGGGTCACAACAGAAAACCATTTGGAAGGCAAAGGATTCTAGCCACACACTTTTTTAAAAAATATTACAACTTATGGACATGTCATGCTTATTTCTTAAGTGTGTTGATGATATGCTATGAACTGTGCACAAGATGAGCTCAAATAGTGAGGAAGGTTTATCCTGCTTGGACACTGTGGATATAATCTTTGGCAAAGTGCTTCTTGTAAGAGATGGTCAATTAATCTTGCATTAACCTTGATCACCTTGGCTTCCAGCCTCTCAAAGGTTACTTGTTTGTGGCATGCTGTAGTGGGACCAGACCTAATAGAGTGCTCATTTTCACTCTGATTTTTTACTTAGTGAAACTATAAAAGAAGAAATTTGAGCACTTGTATAGTCTGTGAAATCTTTCCCCAGTATGATCAAATATGCATGCTCAGAGCGGATGCAGTTATTATCAACCTGTTTAAAGCAATAAATACTGACACCAGACTTGGTGGCGCACACTTGTAATCCCAGTACTTGGGAGGCTGAGACTGGAGGATCCGGATTGGCGGCCAGCCTCAGCTATTTAGGGAGGCTCCCCTGGGTTCCATCCCCCGTGCCACATAAATAAATAAATAAATAAATAAATAAATAAATAAATAAATAAATAAATACTGAAATTGAGTGGTGATATTTACAGACATGTAGTTAATGAGTTAATTCAACTATGGTTAAATTTTACCTTTCCAATTTTCATTGTTCTTTTCATAATCATGTCATATATGTTATAGTCATAGAACATTGTATCTGGAAGGTAATCTGAGATTCTTAAGTCCAACTGTCTTAGTTCAGAAAAGAAAATAAAACCTGGACATAAAGAGGCAACTTGCCTGTTCCTCAAAACAGTTCAACCTGTTTTTCAGTACACAGGTGCAGAATGGAAGAACATGACCTGAAATGACCTTGAGCGTCTAGCAGAACCAAGCGTCTCCAAGCAGGGAGTGGAACCTCAAGAATAGAATTGGGCCTCATGTGTCCAGACTAGAAATGAGGAGTGCCTGCATGATTTGTAGGGCAGACAAGAATGATCCATCAGCTCCATTTGGACCTGCCCACAGATGGGAACTATTGCAGCAAGACTCCCAGTTACCACCAATCAGCTATTTTTTTCTTTTATTCTGGGCTGCTTAAATTCCCGCACTACCATCTGATGGAGAGGCAGATTTGAGCGTGCCTCCAGCCTCCTTCTCAGTCAGATTTGTTCTTTTTAAAAAGAACTTTTTATTTTTTTGATTTTGGTACTGGGGACTGAACCCATGTGTTTTACCTCTGAGTACATGCCTAATTCTATTTTATTTTGAAACAGAGTCTAAGTTGCTGAGGCTGGCTTGAGTCTGTGATCCTTCTGTCTCTGCCTCCAAAGTACTGGGATTACAGATGTGCACCACCATGTCCAGCCTCCAGTCACCCTTCAAGAAAGCTTTTCGTAAACCCTTAGTGCGATAGTATAGGCCCCTTATGTGTGTGGAGCAGGGAGCCCTCTTTTCGTATAAGAAATGCAGCCTCTGAGAGGTTAAGCAAATTTTGCAAACTTTCTGACTAGATGTTGGTGGAGTTTGGTCTAGATTCTGAATCTGTTTATCTTATTTCCCATGTCCCTGTGCTGCTTACTCCATATCCTCTTCCCATAGGCATGTAACTTCATCTCAATCAGTTCTGTCTTGTTTCCTAGATCCTGCTTTATCCTTTCGCAGCTCTGCAGAAGCCTTGGACTCAGTTATTCAGAGCAGTGCTGGATCCAGGAGTTGGAAGGAGAAAAATCTTTGTATCTTATGTGAAGAGTTGCAGGTTCCTAGGATTCACCACCACTATAGATTATAATCATTTACTGCCAAGTGAATGTTGGAATTCATGAATCAGGTTTTCTAGTTTGTGCAAGGGTATATAATGGATGAGAAGAGCTAAAGAAGTCCTCTCAAGATTTACCTGTACCTGCAAAACCATATTTTTTTTTTTTTTTTTTTTTTTTTTTTTTGCGGTACTGGGGATTGATCTCAGGGGCATTCTACCTCCGAGCTATACCCCCAGCCCTATTTTTTATTCTTTATTTTGAAACCGAGTCTCACTAAGTTGCGGAGGGCCTCACTAGGTAGCTGAGGCTGGCCGCGAACCCGGATCCTCCAGTCTCAGCCTCCCGAATGCTGGGATTACAAGCGTGCGCCACCACGCCCGGCTTAAAACCATATTTTTGAAATACCTCCAGGCTAGGTTTTCAGCCTTATATCCCAGCCTGCTCCCTATAACTTCTTCTGCTCTTATAATGTCAAATTCGTCATATCTACCACTTGTTCCATATGCTTTCGCTTCTCAGTGCCTGTGCTCATCCCATGCCCTCTACCTGAAGGTGGGGGGTGAACTTTCCTTCCAGTTCTACTGGTCCAAACCCTATTTAGCCAGATAAGGTGCATTTGGATTCTACCAGCTCTGCAAGGAAGCCCACCTTGGTTCTCCAGAAGAACCGGTGAGTCAACTCTTTGATTTCATAAAGCATTTGATTAAAACTGAGGACCACATCCCAGTGTTTTAGTTAGCCTTCTCCCCCTACTAGATCTTGAAGTCCCTCTTCTTTGTTTACATAAATGGCTAGCACCGAATCTAGTATAGAACAGGCCACCTGACATGTCAAATAGTAACTGAATGAGTGAACGAACAAATGAATACAAAGGAATGAAATGAAATTGAATGGATGTTTCAAAACTTTTCAGTTTTTTAAAAACACAATTTGGTTTTTAAAAACTACAATAGTAATACTCTTTGAAGTCGTTACAGATTGTGTCATATTTAGAGAAAGTCTTTCTCAAGATTACCTCTTTACATTTGGAAATATGCTTCTTTTAGTGTGTACATGAAAATATCTTGATTATAAATTTTTAAGGTTTATTAGTAAAAGCAAGTTAAGGAACCAACTATTTAAATAAATCTTGTAATAAACCCCATGTTAACTGTAAGGGAAAATCACAACTTATTTTTCTTTGACATATTATAGTTATGCTTGGCATTATTTTTGAGCCACAAGCAATCATTTTTTTAAAAACATATTTAATAAGTACAGTATAAGCCAAGCTCTTCTAAGGATTATGTGTAGAGTTTTATCAGCATTTTTGAGAATCAGGCCCGAGGTGCTAATAAATGAAGACTGAGATTTAAAGGGGGAAAATGTGGTTGGGACAATTTAACGAAAGGCTCCTGGTTAAAACAGTTAAAAAAAAAAAACAACTAATGATTTTAGTAAAAGTATTTAAAATAATTATATGCTCTTACATAAACTTTTGGAAATTATGCACATTTCAGAAGAAAATGATTAAATGACATAACAGATAAAATCAACCTGAGAGTAGCTAATGAGTGAACTCCATTTGCACGATCAGATACTCTTTATAATGTGTGTGTGCAGTCAGCCACAAGATATCTTGGTGTTTGGAAAACAACCACTAATTAAAGAGGCCATATATTCCAAAATTTACATTCTTGGTTCATATGAATTGGCACTGCAAAATCTGTTCACAATTCCTGAGAGGAAAATGAGAAGAACAGTGACAAAATATTCTACAGACAGTCCCAGATCTGTAATCATTCAACTTAGAATTTTTGACTTTACAATGGTGCAACAAAAACAGTACACATTCAGTAGAAACCATTTCTTCAGTTTTTTTTTTTTTTTTTTCCATGCTGGATATTGAACCCAGGGGCATTCTACATTGGAGCTACAACTCCAGCCTTTTTGATTTTTATTGTCTAAAGCAGGGTCTTGCTAAGTTGGTGAGTCTGGTCATAAATCTATCCTCCTATCTCAGCTCCCAAGTAGAGGGATTAAAGGTATGCACCACCACACCCAGCTCATTTTTTTCAAATTTTGAATATGGCTCTTTTCTTGGGCTAGCTATGGGCATCCTGTGCTCTCTGATGATGCTGGGCAGCAGCAACCACAGATCCTGGTCAGCCCCAAGATAACAAGAGTAACAACTGACTCTAGTGTGCCTGGCTGCTAAGCTAGGACACTCCTTAGGTTAGTGTATTAAATACATTTTGACTCTTTGGATAATGTCATCCAATTTTATAACAAAATAAGTCAATTCATTCAAGTTATTTTGTCATCAAGTCTTGCAAAATAGTGTCTAATTACCTTCTTTTTAATGAATTCCTCATTTCAGTTTATTTGAGCAGGTAGTTATTGTGTTTATACCAGGAAGTAAAAATACAAAGATAGAGAATAGGACAGTCCCTCTCCTCAAGTAAATTACATTTATAAGTGGGTTATTTGTTTGACATAACCAATGATAGGAAAAGTGGATTCTGTGGTACAGCCAATATTTGCAGCATGTGACCTAATCATCAAATAGAAACATCAAGATTCACTGAAGAGCATGGGTGAGAAACTGAAAGAGAGGAATAGCCCCTCTGCCATGTGCTAGCTCTTTAAACATGGTCAAGTTCACCAGTCTGGAGTATTCTATTTTCCTCTCTTATAAAATTGGGCTACTGATTCCTATTCTTACCTTGTATCTGATGAGATAACAGATGTGAAAACATTTTGGGATTTTAAAGGTTCTATGCAAATTGTAAAGCCCATTATTATTACGTATTCTTGTGCAACAATTACTCAGCATCATAATAGTTGGTAATAATCATTAAGGGGTGTCATTAGAAATACTGGCATGTTTATATAAGTTTATATGCATCTTTGTGTTTGTGTACGTAGTGCACCTGTACACTTGGGCATATTATTATATGCAGTTATTTTATTTTCCAATCAAACTCTGTATTTCTCTACTAGTAAAACACTATTAAACTCTGATTTACATTCTCCATAGTCTTTTTCACTAGTTCAGGACTCAGATATTTCCACTGTAGCTGGTGTAAAAGGTGCAGCCTGGAATTGCTCTGGTTGAGTTTGAGTGGTCCTCTTTTAGAAACTGGGCCCTCAGGCCTCAGCAGCCTTTAATCAGCTGTAACTGGAGTGAAGCTGTCAGCCCCTGCATGTTCCCTGTCAGCTTTAGTACCATTTAGAGCATCCCTGATAAATGTACAGTACACATTTAACAGTCGACCTGTGAAAAAGAAAAACCCAACACCTCTCAAGCATTGGGAGAAACTTTCTTTAGCCATATCATAAAAAATTCATGGGTTATAATTCCAGTGCTGATATAATAGAAGTTGGTGAAATAGGACTATATACATTGAAAAATATAGTTATCTTGGTACATCTAAAGGTTTACAACTGGAGAAAATATATAGGAAAAAGGCAGAGAAGAAAAGAATAAGGCATGGTTTGGAAGAGCAGGGCCTTGAAGAAAAGAAGATGAAATGACAAGGGAAGGTTCCTCTGATTTTCTCCTTGGACTGAAGAAGAAAATCCCTGGTCATGTTCTCCAACAGCTCCAAAAGGTAAACACTGTCATTAGAATAAAGAAAATTCTTATGATGATTTAGAAATGCAGAGTTGCACTGGAGTTACCCCTTTTATAATTTTCATCTATGTGAAATCAAGAGAAGTTGAGAAGGCGAAGTGGTGGTTTGAAGCCTTAGCTTTCTCATCTATAAAATAAGGATAAGAATAATTTTGACCTCACACAGTTCTTGAGAAGATGTAAATAAAAAATAATGCTTGAAAACAAAAAATGGCTCCCCCCATCACAATTAAAATAGGAATTAAGAGCCAGGGTTGGTGGTGCATGGCTATAATTTCAGAACTTGGGAGGCTGAGACAGGAGGAAGGTAGCAGTGTAGCTGAGAGGCAGAATGTCCCAGGACCCAATACCTAGCATCACACACACGAAAAAAATAAAGAAAGAAAGAAGAAAGAAACAAAGAAAGAAGAAAAACAAAAAGAATTAAGGAGAATTTTTTTTCATATCTCTTACCAACCACTGAAGAAAAGTACATGGAGGCTAACTTTGATGAGGTTGTGATCCTAGAGAAAAGAGTTCCTGGGTTTGAGACATTATGTGAGAAGCTTGGGATATATATAATACAGAGATAGCAAGCCACTGATTCTATGACCAACAATTAAGAAATCTTGAAAGTCAATTCTCACTACTTAAGTACTCATATATGCTGTATTAGTTCATGCTCAATTACTATAACAAAATACTCAAAGCTAGCACTTATAAAGAAAAGAGGTTTATTTAGCTCACAGTTTTGGAGAATGATAGTCTAAGACTGAGTGGTTCCATCAGTCAGGTCTCTGGAGAGGGCCCCCGGACTGTGTCATATCATGGTAGATGGCCTCATTGTGGCAGTTCAAGTGAGGAGGAGAGATTACATGGTGAGATAGGAAGCCAGAGAGACTAGGGAGGGACTAGTCTTTCTTATAACTCCTCTGGTTCAAGGGAACTAACTAGGATTTTAGGGCAACCACAAAAATCACTTCCAAAGGCATTGCCTCCAGTGACCTCTCCCACCAGGCCTCATCTCTCAAATGTCCCACTACTTCTCAGCTTCACAACCTCATCATCCTTGGGCACCAAGCTTGCAGCACATGAACCCTTGCGGATAACATTCAAACATAGCAACTGGTAGGTGAGGAGGCTCCATCATGATTCCTAACCATTTGCATGTCTTCGTTGGTATTCCAGAAGACAGATATTATCTTGTACTCTAGCATTTGATTGAATCTTTTGAAACTTTCCCATACAGACAATCTTCCTCATGGTCCAGGACATCTCTCAGCTTCCCTATTAACTTCCACCATCTCTCTTCCATTCCCCACCAATAGAAAAAAAAAAAAATGAAGAAGGCAGCCCCTTCAGAGGGTTAGATATGGTATGGAACAGAAAGCTTTAGCACCAAGGTTTGGGTAGGGTTGAAGAGGGATGAAACCCATTGTTGTTGACAATACGGAGCTGGCAATGACACAGAGACCTGCGCCTGAGCCCTGGGCACATTGGGTGATGCCTGCAAAGAATTAAAAAGAAGGGTTGATATACATGCTTGTACCTGAAAATGCTGATCTGGTTGAAAAAAGTTTCTGAAACAGCAATTTGCAGGCTTTTTACATCCAGTTAGACACTAGGAATTACATATTAGTCATTATAGGACTAAATGAAGATTGCTATTGAGAGACAACGTTGAATGTGCCCCTCTGCTTTCCACTAAAGGGATAATTGTCTTTGAGGTGATTTCATAGAGAGGCAAAAGAGAGGATCTTCCTCCAGAAACTGAAGGTCGAGAGTGCTGTGACACTCTCCAAGGTCACAGAGATGGGAACAGGAGAGAATTAACTCCATCTTGCAAGCTCATATCAAATTTTCTAAACCACAGTATGGGATAATTCTTAAAAAATCATTTGCTTTTGGCAGTGCTAAAGCGGTTTAAGGATAATTTTTTTTTACTACAATTACATTAAACATTTAAATTTCAGGATTTTTTCCAGCTGTGAAAATATCCTCAACATAGTTTTTGTTTGTTTCATTTAAACACCAAGCCTTATAAAATAATCGCTTTTGTTTCTGTGCTTCTTGCTTTTAAGGAAGAACATTTGCATTGGCATTTCCATGTTTTTATGTTTGTTTAAAGTGCCAAATTTTTGAAAGACTTTATGCAAATTTAACTTCTAATTTAAGTTTTTGAAAAGCATGGTTTATGGCAAGGAACATTGGTGCCTAAATACTGAAAGAGAAAGAAATTGTAATATTTTCCTATACACATTTTTAAAATTTCCATTTCCTACTGTGAGTGCTAGGTTAGGGATCTTGAAAATATGTCATTGTTTTACTCAAAGAGTTGCACTATCAACAGTAAATAATTGTACAATTGTATTGTTAATAGTACAACTCTCTTGGAATAAAACAATGACTTTTTAAAATATAAAGATAAGTGTTGGCACAATTTTTATTTGGTCAGATAAAAACCTTCCCTTTATAGACTTCTTATATTATAGTGCTATGCTAAAATTAAAATACCTGTTTAGGTGACACAATCCCTGAAAATTTTATATAGAGATATTTTTTAATTTAGGATGTCTCTCTATATGACTATTCATAATTACTATTAAAGGAGAATTCACCTTTTTATTACCTATGGTTTGGTAACTGATCCAGGGAGAATCATAGATGATGCCATTTCTATGGCATAGATGCCAGAGAAATACAGGTGGCATCACAACTTATAGTGACAGTGGTCACAACCGTACACTTGAGAACCATTTTCTGGAGTTGGGAGAAGAAATGGGGATGCAGTAGTGGATAAGATTAGGTTTTCCTCATAAGTAAACTTCATACTAAAATAAAACGTATGTACATGTACAAATTGTGTGTGTGTGTGTGTGTGTGTGTGTGTGTGTGTATGTGTGTGTGTTTGTGTGTGGTACTGGGGATTGAACCCAGGGATATTCTGCCTCTGAGTTATACCCCCAGCCCTATTTTATTTTATTGTTTTTAATTTTGAAAAAGAATCTCACAAAGTTGCTGAAGCTGGCCTTGAACCTGTGATCCTCCTATCATAGCTTCTCCCAAGTACAGGATTATAAGTATGTGCCACCATGCCTGGCTATACAAATCTTAAGTGTTCTTTAATAAAGAGAGCTGTGTGCTTTAATAAAGAGAGCAAGCACACAGTCCTTCATTTAGTTGTTTCCTCTAAGCTCCAAAGCCACCCTCTTTCTGTACTCACTTCGTGATGATGTATTGGGACCCTGCAGTCTGTGTCTTTGCCAGTTGACTGTGAAATGTGTAGCTGGGAGGGGTTCCAAAGGGACATGAGCAGGTTGGTGGAGGAATAAAGAATGTACCCTTCTTGTTTGCTTCTGGTTATTATGAGTGTCAATTCAGGAATGGCCCCTCAGCCTGACAACATTGGTTGGTTTCTGCTTTTAGCTTTTCCAAACTACCGGTACCTGCCTTATCATGTGCCCTTGGAAACATCAATAGCTCATAGGCTGTGACCCTTCTCAAAAACTCAAGTTTTAGATTTCTGGGGATTGTTCCTTCAGCTAGCATTCAAGATTTAGTAGCCCAAACTGTTTATCTCTTCTCTCAGCCAGTCTTAGAAAGAACTGCAGATACTCCCATCAGTCACTATGGGGCAGATCTCTGGTCCCATCTTACCATTTCAGTTTGCTGATACTTGATTAATAAGTATTTATATACATTTCTTTATGTTAAAATAATATTTTGAAATTATAAGAGTCATGAAGAACATGGGCCTCCCTGGATTAATGTCTCTTTTGTCTGGGATCTTGTCCCTGTAAGTCTCACCTGCTTTAGCAACTATTCAATATTTTCTAACAGAGTATTTTTCTTTGTCATCTAGTTTCCATAGTTGTTCTTGATTAGAGCATTGCTTTGTTATAGACCTTTTCCCTATAGTCTAAAGCAGACTCTAAAGGATACAACTTATTTGAAACTGATGTTAAATGTATTTATTATAATACCTATGTATAATAGTGATAGGTATATATGTATATGTGTCCCTGAAAAATGATAGATAATAAATAATAGATATATTTTTCCCTGAACTAGATTTATCTGGGATGCATTATAGGTTCATCACTTATTATGTGACTTTAGGTAAATATCTTTCTAAGATTTTTATTTGTGATAAGGGCTAGTGATAGCAACTATATTATAGGATTATTGCATATAATATCCACAAGCTATTGTGATAGCTCTTTTTTAATTTTGTTTGTTTGTTGGTACTGGGGATTAAATCTACGGGCATTCTACCTCTAAGCTATACCCCTAACCCTATTTTCTGTTTTTTGTTGTTGTTGTTGTTGTTTTAAATAGAGTCTTACTAAGTTGCTAAGGGAATCTCTAATATTACTGAGGCTGGTATAGAACCTACAGTCCTCATGTTACAGCCTCCCCAGTACTGGGATTACAGGCAAGCGCCATGGTGCCCAGCTTGTAGCTCTTAAATGTAACTAATAAAATGTTCTGAGATTTCTGCAGTTTTCATTGTTCTGCCTTTGTCACATGGACCCCAATCCAAAGGAGGGTTCACTCGAGTTCCTACTATCTTGAAACAGATTGATCCACAAGTGTACAAAGGGGATATGTATTCTTCAAATTCCCAGATATGAAAAGTCCCTGCAGTTTTACTTTGAATTGAAGGCTACTCTGCCTTTACAAATCACTCACTGAATAGCCAAGGTGAACATCTTGCTTTTTGCATGGCATAGATTTCAAGAATTATAGAACTATGGGTATTTGATATCCTTAAATCATGCATCATGACAGCATTGCTTATTAAAAGTCATTAATAAAATATGCTTAGGGAAGAACTGGAGAAAGGGGGACATTAGGAAATGTGTCCTGGATGACTTTGTGCCAAGACTGGGATTGGTTATTTTTCTTTGACTAGGAAGACAAGAAAAGTTTGAACAAAACAGGATTTAAAATGACCTTGAAGGAGTAACTAAGATAGATAAAAAGACCAGGACAGTCAACATATATATATCTCCCTCAGAAAGGAAATGTTATTACTACAAGATATTTACCAGAGAATTATTGGAATATTAGAAATAACACATTGGAAATAAATTCAATGTACAACCATCAGACACTAGGGAAATCGTGGCATGTCTGCATTCAAATATCAAATAAGAACTAAAACATTATCTAAAAGTTTCTTAACTAACATAACATGCTAATTTATATGATGTGAATGGAGCTGAATATAATATTGTAACTATTCCTAATTAGAACATAAAAAATTGTGGTTCAATTTGTCATGGAACAGCAGAGTTTTTTAAACATAAAATAAAACAATTGTTAATGTGGAATCAGCATATTTTTATTTTGTTTTTTTATTATTATGCAGTCAATATTTCACATCATTAATGGCTTGAGTTTGAAATATTATAATCATAGGCATAAATAATGATGATGGGGAAATGATGGAATAAAAGCTAGTCCTAATAAATATGTCCTTAGACTACATCTAGCTTCATTCTTACACTAGCATGTTGGCTAGTACCCTGCTCTTCCAAGGAAAAGATATATTAAGTACTCCAGGAAATTAATTTTTATATTTAAAAGTTTTATATCTTAATTAATATTAAATTTAACCAATAAAACAACTCCAAGACTGGTTTAAATGAAGTAAAATAACTTATGTCTTAAAGTTAAAATACTGAAGAATTGACTAGTTAGCCCTTACTGCTGGTTGTAGGCTTTTAAAATTTTTGTTAAATACCTGTATTATCTTACCTGAAGATTTTACCTATTACAGAATTGGAAAAATATATTCTGAATTTAAATACTACTATGAAGAAGGCAATTATAACTTTAAGCCCCTTTGTCTATTAGAAATGTAGCTATTATGAGTTTCAGATCGGGTCCCCATGAACACAGTGAAGAGCTACTCACTGTTCACATGGAAAGCCCATGTTGTATCACGATTCTTCTTTGGAAACCAAGGTTTAAATAGGTTTCTTCTGCATTATCCATTTGAAAAGAGGCTTACATCTAAAGCACATAATTATCATACTCTCATTTCAGAGAAAACCCAATTCATACATCTGAATAAAATAGCCTTGCAGAATTGAGGCAAAATAACCCCAAAGTCTAGAATCATTATGCTTAACTTCAGGTCTTTAACATAATTTGCTTAATGAAAACATGTTTGCCATTGTTTACTAAGAAGAAATTAAGGTAATTTAAAAGCAGAATTCCCTACCTGATAAATTACTTGGATCCTAGCTATAAATAAATAAAACAAGTGTTCAGAGTGGTAGAGAATGAAAGGTTCCATAAGGACTGACAAATGTTTTAATAACACATGAATTTTTATGCCATCGGTGATATAACTGGAAATCAAAAACTATATTAAATATGAACAACATATAGAAATATCATAGTTTATCATTTCATTTTTTATTTCTGCATATCCAAAAGAACATATGAAATTTGAGATTGAAAACATCTCATTTATTATTCAAACCTTATTTAAAACAACTGCATAAACCAAGAAAGAGGAATTTTCACCTCTTTCTCATACAGTGATAGAGAGATGATAACTGGAGCCATTTATCATTTAAGTCGCTTTCCAGGAACAATGGAACTCAAAAACCAGAGCTAAGGTACAAGCATTGCAACTTTTAAGGAAACACACTACAACAAGCTGAACCATTTGATGTTCTATTTTTCATTTTATTCTAAAAAAAAATTCACTGGAAACTTTAATTTCTGAATTATTTAAATGTCAGATTGTTTTCTAGCTTGAACCAGAAGAAGAAACAAAGACTACTGAGCAGCCTCATATGCTGAGAAAATTGGCAAGAATTAGTTGGTTCACTAGCTGGCTGAAAAAGAGGTTCAAATGTCCTGCAAAAATTGATAGTCAGCCTGAAAATATTTTAAAGTTTGGAAAGAAGCAGCACAAGCTAAAGAGGTGAGCGAAAACATAAAGGAAAATGACAGCAAGAAAAAAAAAAAAAGAAAAGAAAAGAAAAAAGCTCTGCAATGTGCATTTCAGAGAAAGAGTTTACAGTCATAGACTATAATGATCACTTTGGGCCCTCCAAAGAAACCATTGTGCCATGTTAAAAGCATGCTCCACAGTAGGGTTAGGAGGCTAGGTAAGCTAGTTGGGGGGGGGGGGGAGAACTCAAAATCCTGCTGGTCTAAGCCCACATCATCTATGATAGGCAGGCAGTACCTTATCTACAATGGTTGGTATTCAGAATGCTATTGAAACAAAAAGAATTTAAGTTGTGATACATTTACTTCAGCAAGGGAAAAATGAGTATTTTGGGGTAGTTTACAGATGTTTTCTTCAAAAATACTTCAATAATGGTATCTGGGCATAGTGGCACGTACCTGTAAGCCCAGACCTTGGAGGCTGAGATCTACTGAGGCAAGTTCGAGAACAGCCTCAGCAACATAGCAAAGTCATCAGCAATTTAGTGAGACCCTGTTTCCAAATAAAACAGTGTTGGGGTGTAGCTCAGAGATAGAATGTTCCTGGTTTCAATACCCAGTACCATTAAAAAGAATGGCTTTTCATGAAAAGAAGTTAAACTTTAAATAATCCAGGAAAATCTCTTATTGAAAGAGGTCTCTAACCCTAGCCTGGGCCCCCCCTCAAAATAGAATCTGTGCTTTTTGAATCTTGACATCCTTACTCTTAGGCAAGTGTGTTGCACATAGAAAATACAAAGGGTAAGAGGGAACAAAGAAAGCAAACTTAGTGAGTATTCAATTAATAGCAGAAACTTCATTATTTCATTTGTTTAGTTGCTAATTTTTTTTCAGATATTACTAATTTGACAACTGCCTGGATTGTTACAACATTAGAAATATTTTTCCAAAGTAGAATTTTGCTATCATCATTTGGGAAAACTTTCTATATCATAATTTTATGATTAGGAAAAAGAGCATGGTAGAAATTAAGAGTGATTATATGTCACAATCAAGATCAATGTAGATAAGGCTCAATATGCATTTTCCAAAAACTCCAGAGAGTTCTTCACATTATTAGTATGTTTTATATTACTCTGAAAAAGGGATTGAAGCTATGTTTTTATCTTAGTTGGTCTCACCTCTTGCAGAGTTATTATAAGCATTTTAGAGAAGGATCAATACCCATAAATAAATTTGAAAAAATTAATTGTTATTTATCTTTAATGATTAAAAATACTCTGAGGCAGAAACAAATTATATACAAAAAGAAACTAAGAGTTACTTCTCACAATGCTATGTTTATAAGGTTTTGCCAGTAGGTTTGTGCTTGTTAGAGGCTTAATAACTTGTCTTCCACTTATTGAAAATAGACTTTAATTATAATTTTCTAGTTTGCCAAAATAGTCTTTATTTTTATAAGTTTGTACAGTAATATTCCAAAATATTTTATTTTTCAGCCACTATGTTTATTTTTTTTTATTGAATTTTTTTCTTTTCTTACTGACAGAAATACAAGCTTTGAAATGTCTTTATAAGATGTCTTTGCATATTACGTTAGTTATTAGTTAGTTTCTGGAAGTTATTCCAGAAATAGGCCATTTCAATATAAGAATTATGAATCACTTTTACATTATGTCAATAAGTGAAAACACATTTCACCAGGTATTTTACATATCAGACATTTGAGTCCCAGCTCAGAATTCAGATAATACATACTTCTGTCCTTGGAACCATTTGGAATGGTTCCCATTTTCTTGCATTTTCTCAAAGCTCAAGCTGCTAGGAGAACTGTAACTTTGGTTCAATTTCCATAAACCAATTAACTACGGGTGTTTATCCATTCACACGAAGGAGCAGGGGTGCAGAAGTAGAGGGAAGAGAGACCCACACAGAGAGAGATGGAAGCTCCATTAACAGGCAGGCAGATTTGTAGGCATAGAATGATCCATTCTCACCCCTAATGAGCAGAATCGGGCAGCTTTAATTCATGTTTTGTGCCTTTTTTGTCTCCTGGACCACAAAGGGAATATAGGACCCTGTTAGGGGAGGGTTAGATTAGTCCTCTGTGGTCAAAGGGAACAATACTGACATGTTAGTTGATCAGAAAGATGTTTTCACACTGTTTCTCATAGATGGTCCCTGGAGATAACTTTCTTTCTCTCTGTCTCTCTCTCTGTCTGTCTCTCTCTCTTTTTTTAATTACCAAGCATGACATTCATGGTTATTGCTTCTTTCCACCCAGTTGACTACAAAGGGGCCAGCTCTGGGCCTCTTGTTGGTCAGGCCTCAGGGAGGAAGTGACAGAAGGCCGGCCTTATTTACCTTAGCGGCTTCCCGTGTAATCTGGTTAATCATGTGGCTAATGGGAGGACACCCCGGATCCCCACACACTGTGCTCCACAATGAGCACTCATTCATATTTAATACAATAGAGTGTTTAAGTCATCCCACGCTTTGTGGAGAAGATTGGCTTTCTTTGTATGCCCTCTCCTGAGAAGCCGTGGCCCCGCCTCCTCTTTCAGACAGGCATATGTTCCAGGCCCTGCCTGCTGCAGCTGGACAAGAGAAGAGCAGGCCTCTTTCTTTTTCTTCCTTTTTTTTTACCCCCAGCCAATGAATTGATTAGTGTGGTGTGAAATGGGAGCCTAAATGCCTCCCCCTCCCCAGCCCGTGAACACATAGATTAGCCTTTTGCCATTCTAATATTTCACAACAAGACATCTTAAGAGGAAGCAGGGCCTTGTGCTCTTCGAGCTAGCCATTGTGAGGACCACAATCTGTTGAGTACAAAAGAAAAATAAATAAGCGAAAGCAGGTGAGATGTTGACCTTGTTCTTTTAGTATCATTTATGTTTGACTCTCTTTAAGCAGAGCTCTTGGAGAAAAGAATAAAAGAGGTGCTTGGGTGGTGGGAAGTAATCTTCATCATAGGGAATTTCCAAACAACCAAGGGGAAAAAGAATCTCATCAAACACTACCACTTGGCACTTAAATTTGATTTGAGAAAGAGAAAAAAAAAAAAAAAAAAGAAGTCTCATTAGTTGTACTGGGATACATAATGGATACACAAGGGTCTATCACACCCCACTGGATAAACTGACATTTTTGAGAATAATATAAATTAATAACTTTTGATTTCTGAAATATAGATTGCAATGTTCTGAATTCTTTAATTCTTTTCAAAGTTGGTTCCAATTTGAAGACAACTGAAATACTCTGTCATCCTCTGCCTCAACCTATTTCCAGTAGAAAGCGATTAGCCAGTCACCTTAGTGAGAAGCTGTTAGAAAATAAGGCATCATTTCTGTGTATATAATAGGATAATTTCATCTCTATTTGGATAATAAAGATGGACTTTCAAAAGAAAAGTGTGAATTTTAACATCTTTATTCCCAAATATTGTGTGATTATCAAAGTCTTAGTGTTCTAAAATCTTTCGAAGGCTATACTGTAGCTCAAGTCCTCTGACCACAAGCTTTTGTATAATAATTTTTTTTAAAGTAGAGCTATGATAGATCGTGTTTGTTTAAAACAATAAACAAAAGACATCCTGAGTTTATGAGCTTAAACTTGTAACCATAGTGGTTAGATCCAAGGGAGCAATGCATTCTGCAGGAATGATGATACAGAAACTTTAAACTACGTATGCATGAATACACACCATTCTCAGATTAATGAAAGGTAGAGACTTATGGGCTACTCACTGTGTAACCAGTGGACAGGATGAAATATATATTTTTGGTATATATAGAGTTTCCTGGTCTAGGGCCATGTTGATGTGATGCAGCCCAGAGCAAAGGATTAGTGAGGCTGGCTGTCTTGTCTCATTCCTAGTAGCCCGATTTAATAATAGTAATATACATCCTACCATGTTAGAAATGAAAACTGATAGAAGCCATCCACCTAGCTTTATGTGTGCTTGGCAGTAGACACTTAGCTCCAATAACCTTAATTCGTTTTCTAACTTGCCAATGTTGGAAAACACACTGCTTAAAACATTAGATGCATTTACAATGGTCATCAAAATGCTTACTTATACAACCTAGCCAAAGAATTGAGCAGTTGGTTTAGTTGAACCCATAAGCCACATGTGACATGGCTTGCCTTTCTTCTGTTTATACAAGACCTTAAAGACAAGCAAGTGATGTCATATATAACACACAGCTGTTTTCATTATTGTTTAATATTTGTATGCAAAACTTTGTTAAATGATGGATAAGAAAACATTTATCCTATACTTCTTGAGAATTTTTATTTAAGTAATATCTAGAAAGCAAACGAGAGAAGTAAAAATGAAGAACATGTGCTTCTAAATGTAATTTATTAAAAGAAAAAAAAAACTTGGGAAAAGGACTGACAAAAAAGATTTCTTATGAATGTCAAAAGAGGAAAAAATAGAAAGCCTATCAAAACAAAACTCTTGAATCTCTTAAATTAACCTCACTCAAAAATAAGGAACTGAAGTGACCCAAAACCTTAATTAAAGTTTACTCTGGCAAACACCCTCAGACCCCCTGCCTCCCAGCTGAGCAGCTTTATCTCCTTCCCCTCCACTTCATTAGAGCCTTAACAATCCATTATCCATTTCCTAATCCTCCCCTGCTCCTAGGAGTCAGGTTATTAGAGCACTTGAAGGGTCGCTGTCATTGTGATGGAGGTGTGAATTGATCACTAAGATGACAACTGGTGACAAGTGCTGTTTATTAGAATGCTACTTTGCCTCTTAATTACAACTGATTAGCCTGCCTGTTAGAGAAGGAAACAGAAGAATTAACTACTTTTGTTCTGGTCATCTACTATATTACCTTATTGCTTTGATTTCCTTTTCACCCTAATTCTCATTCATATTCATGTTCATTCTCTCTCTCTCTCTCTCTCTCTCTCTCTCTCTCTCTACCTCTCTCTCTCTCTCTCTCCCTCTCTCGTCAAGAGATCTAGACATTTCTAAGGACTACAATAAATATTTTCACTTCCCAATATGATTTTTTTGTTAAAGTGTATTTCAAGAAATTTTATTTTTAATGGTGGAAGTTGTCACATGCTCCCAATTTTATTTAGTAATATTAATTTATTTGCCCATTTATTTTTCCCAATCTCACTTCAGATGTGTTAAGTAAAGTTTTTGGAAAAGCAATCATGTTATTTGTACTTTAGAAGCTTTCTGCTGAAAGATGGGGAAATGTAGTTTTCATAGTCTGTCTTTGCCTCCGAGATAGAAGAACTAAGAGTTTAGCTATGAAACAATTGGAATTTTCATCTTTCAGTTATACCTAATGTTACCATGATATGCATGAATTAGTTTTCCAGTCCCCTAAACCTTCAGTCTGTACTGGGAGGATTTCAAATTAATGAAAGTTTTTTTTGTTCATAAATAAAATCTATCCCAAATAATATTTTTATCCTTACTCACTGAATTTACTTTCTAAAATTTTACTTGAACTATAATTTTGGCAAGTTTCATGTTGATCAGGTTCTAAAAGGAACTATTCTTTTAGTGTTAAAAAAAATGAAATGAGAGTTGGCTAATTAGTAGTTACTTGGTTTAAAACAGAGCATTCCTACAGCTAGGTTATGGTTTGGTAGTTAAAAATTACTTTTTTTATCGAGAACAACATGTCTTGATTTTCACATAATAAGTACTATTAAAATTTTACACATCTTAAATATGTACTAAAGTATGGTTGCCACATATGATATTTGGGAATCCAAATATCATAGCTGATAATTCTTTCTTTATTTTAGAATCAAGTCATACATAAGGAAAATGTAGATTTTTCCTCCCTTTGTCCTCACTGCTGTCTTAAACTCAAATCAAAGAAATAAAAAAAGAAGGATCATGGCCTAACAAAGGATAAGATAGCTGACCTCACATCCAAGTTCAAGGAGGAAAGCTGGCCTGTTATCTTCAGGAAATCCATAGACCCTTGAAATAGCATCTATTTTGATGATAAAATATTTGTGCAATATTAGCACAGACCAAAAAGGTCAGTGAGAATTGCTATATCTGAATAACTAAAATTTAAAAAAAATATTTTTGTTAACTGTAATGATTCCCTAAAAACCATTTATTTATTTGTTTTTTAAGACAGAGTTTCACTGTATTCTCCAAGTTATCCTTGAACTCCAGGACACAAGTGATCCTCCTGCCTCAGCCTCCTCAGTAGCTGAGAATACAGGTGCATGCCACTGTACCCAGGTTACAACAACTTTTATGTAATCATAAGATGTTAAAGCTGGAAGACACATTGAAATCAGGCTACTCCTCAGAGAAAAAGAAATAACCTAAGAGCATACACACCACGTGCACATACACAGGTAGATTCTGGTGTCAGATTTGGCACACACTTGTAATCCCAGCATTTGGGAGGCTGAGACCGGAGGATCTGGGTTCAAGGCCAGCCTCAGCTACCTAGTGAAGCCCTCCGCTACCTAGTGAGACCCTGTTTCAAAATAAAGAATAAAAATAAAGAATAAAAAATAGGGCTGGGGCTGTAGCTTGGAGGTAGAATGCCCCCAGGTTCCATCCCCAGTACCACACACACACACAAAAAATTGTCTTTTTTAAATTCTGGAATGAACACTTATTATGTGACAACTTTCTGACTTTAAGATGGAAACATTAGTAACAATTTACTCGTCTTGCTGATGTGAAAGGTAAAAGAAATAATACATCTAAAATATTAAATGAGTGCCTAAAATCCCTTCAGCTAATATCCTACTCAATAGTATAGAAATGAAATCTCTTCTTTTAAGGTCATTAATAGGACAGGATGTCCTCTCTCACCAGTATTCAACATTGAGTACTGCCTCTACTCAAGGCAATTAGTAAAGAAAAAAAAACTAATAAATAAGAGGTTTCTATATTGGAAAGGAAGATGTAAAACCAGCTTTATTTGCATTTTGCTAAAATTATAAATATGTTCATTGAAGTTATAGGAAATAACATCAATATCCAAAATGAAATTCATTTTTGTACACTGGCAGTGAATAAGTCAAAAATAAAATTAGAAAAGCAATTCCACTTACAATAACACCAAAAGCGGAAAATCCTGGAGATTCTATAGAAAATCTAAACATAAATGGAAAGACGTCATGTGTTTATGGATTGGAAGATTTCATACTGTTAATAGGCAATACTTTCCAAATAGCTCTACAGATTCTGTTCAATCTACACCATCAATATTTGCCAATTTTGCAAAAATATTGAAAAACCTGATTTTAAAACTCATATAGAGTGGCCAACAATCTTGGAAAAGTGTAACACAGTTGGAGAATTTACATTTTGTAGTTTCAAAACTTACTACAAAAGCTGCAGTAATCAAGATAATGTGATACTGGCTTAAGGATAGTAATATATACATATATAACATACACAGCAATTATATATCTTACATTAATATCACTAGTATATTATATCAATATATTAATTAACACATATCACTAATAGACACACAATAGAATTGAGAGTTCAGAAATCAACCTTTACATTTATGTTTCAGTATGGTGCCAAGAACATTCAATAAGAGAAGCATAGTCTTTATGACAAACGGTTCTAGGACAAGTAGTATTCATATGCAAAGGAATAAATTTTTATCTTTAATATGTAGTATGTAAAAGAGTTGAGTAAAATTAATCACAGATCAGAGATTAAGCCATGAGACTTCTAGTAGAAAACAGAAAATGTTTTCTACTAGAAACATTTATATTACTTATATTTTGGTGTTATATCTAACAATGTTAGATATCAATCAATATTAAACAATGTTAGATATAACACCAAAATATAAGTAATAAAAATATTTACTTAGATTTCATTAAATTCAAACCTTTTGTGCTATAAATCTCAAAATTAAGAAAATTGAAATACAGTCTATAACTTAAGAATGTTTGCAAATATTTATACAGTAAGGGACCTATATACAGAATATATAAAGAATTCCTTTAACTAATAAGAAGACAGGTGACCCAATTTTAAAAATGAAAAAAAAAATACATGAATAGACATTTATCCAAAGAAGATATACAAAAACACAATAAGCATATGAAAAAGGTTAAATATCAGTAGTATTTTGGGAAATGCTTAACTGAACTACAAGGTAACACTTCACACCCATTAGGATATCTATAATCAAAAAGACAGTAACAAATGTTGACAAAAATGTAGAGAAATGAGAACATTCCTAAGTTGCTGGTGGAAATAGAACATGAAGTAGCCACTTTAGAAAACAGTTTGGCAGTTTCTTAAAATGTAAAAATAGAGTTACCATGTGAGTAGCAATTTTTCTTTTAGTTCTCGAACCCAAAATGATGGAATGTATGTATCTGTACAAATACTTGTAAATGAATACAACACAGCAGTATAGTTTATAATGTCCAGAAAATGGAAACAATAAAACATAAGTGAATGATTGGATAAAAAAATGGAGTACATCCATACAAAGGAATATTGCTTAGAAATACAAATGATGAAGTATGCTTTATGCTACAACATTAGATGAGACTTGAAAACATCTTGATAAGTGAAAGAAGCCAAAATTTACAAGAAGAGGAAGGTAATCGAGAACTGCCCATTTTTCATCAGTCTTACCCAGGACTGTCCTGAGAAACCTACAGAAATCCATTTAGTTAACAAACATTTGGTCAAGGTGAACTTGGCCTTTCAGGAAATTTAGCCAGGTAATACTTGAATGAGGTAATATAGTTTTATCTTTTGGTTTGATACCCACCTACCAACCTACTGCTTATGACAGCCATATGTTAGTAAGTACAAGTAAAGAATTGTTTGAGTAAACATTATTTACTAATCTGATCCTTTAATTGTAAACTAATAGCTTTGATCTTGGATTATATTTAATGGTTTGTAAAACTTTCACTTACCATAAATTTGGTCAGTTATGGCTGAGATATTGAAATAAATAAATAAAACTCATATGTAGTTCCTCAGAGCTGAAATTTAGTTTCTAGACTGTGATATGTTCACAAAAGTATGTGCCACTTTGTGAGATCTGAATGTTCATTCAGTGTTCCACATTCTTGTCCACACTGTAAACATTGGATGGCTTTGAAATAAAAATATTTTTAAAAGTATATCTTATAATAGCTTCAAATAATTTATAGAGGGTTATCATGCAAAAAAGTACTTTCTGGTTGTTAAAGCTTCCCAAATAGTACTTTTTTTATTTGAATATTATCTCTGTTTTTCATCCCTTTGTTCATTTTCTTTTGACTCATGGAATGGGAAAAAAAAGATCCTGAACTGAGAAATAGGCAGGTTACACCTCATCAGAGTTCCCAAAATAACTTGACTGTAGCACAATCCTTATGGATCCTAGTTATTATAATTAAGATGAGAAATCAGATTAATCAGTAATTCCCACACCTGGTGGCACATCAGATTTTTCAGGAGAGCTTTTAAGACACCAATAGGTAGATGGATGATAGGCAGATAGAATAGACATAAACACAGGTTAATATGTCTATATGTTGTACCTGTAGGGGTGCTTTGTAACTCATGATGGGGCTACATCTTAATAAATCCACTGTAAATTGAAAATATTGTAAGAAAAATGTTTTAATGCACTTAACCTTCCAACCATCATAGTTCGACAATACAGTGCATGCAATGTGGAGGAATGATTTCTCCTCATGAAATCTGATCCGGGGACTCACTGCAGGCTCATTGGGAGTTCCAGCTCCCTGTAGCTGCCCAGCAGCTTGAGAGAGAATCATACTACATATTGCTGGACTGGATATAGATGAAGATTCATAGTTTGAAGATTTCTACTAAACTTGAACTATTCTCACATCATTAAAAAGTTACAATATGATAATTCAGGCTATCATGAGTCAAGCACCATCTGTAAAGCTACATTCAGATACATGCAAGTGATGGATATATACACATGGACATACAGGTATCTTTCCCCATGATTTAGAGCCCAGGGATCTGCATTTAAAAGAGCCCCCCAGTTGCTACTTATGTTCGGCCAAATCTGAGAAGCCTTGGACTTGATTTCTTAGAATCCTGCAGTGCTTACAATCCTATTCTTCTGTTTTATAGGCTTTATCCAACAACTGATTTTAGATTGCACTCCAAGAGGATTTGGCTTTTCATTGATTTCTTATCCTTCTACCAACCCATTTTCCCCAGATTCTCACCATTGTTATGATACATAAAATGAATCACACATTCCAAATTTCATTCCTTCCTTTTTTTTTTTTTTTTTTTTTTTTTTGATGGAGGGGCACTTATCTAAGCTTTTCTCTCCATTTAAATTGCAGAAGCAACCCTTCAGGTTGTCCTCCCACTTGCACAATTAACAGACTGCAGCTGCCCAGACTGCTGGCACTGGGCTTCTGTCCTGGTATCACATAGAACACACACACAACTCTGCTTTTGCCTTACTAAACTGCTTGCCGATCAGATTACAAATTTTGCTTCAAGGCCTTTGGAACCTGCCAAGCTCTCTGACTCTACTTTGTCTGATGTGCCAGAACCTGTCCCAGTTCAGGTAGCTGGACAGCCAGTGGATGGTGGTTTTTACTCAGAAAATGTGCAGACAGTCTATATTCTTGAGTACATATGGCACCAATGGGAGGGGGTGCATAATAGTGAAAATTCAAAGGTAATCCCAAAGCCTCCTGTTAATCAAGCATTGCAATCTACCTGCCCACCAAACCAGTATGGTTGATTTGCATACTATCTCTTCTAATCACTTTATTAACTTCTGTCTACCCTCTGGTGTGGTAGAGGTGCTAATGAGCAGTGAAATGAGTTAGACCTAGGAAGTACAAGGCATTGAAAAACATGATAATTAGGCCCTAAATAATGGAGATTGGGAAGGGGATTATACTTCCATGCTCTTTTCCCTTTGCCTTTATTTTACTTCTTATTGAAGATAGCAAATTCGACAAATATTCATTTGGCGCCCACTCTTGGTCAGCACTGTGCTATTTGCTGACACAGGGAAATAAAATACACCACACATTCTGTACCCTAAGGGGCTAGTCAATCTACTGAGAATAAGACACACAAACAATCGTGTTTATAATGTAAGATACAGACATTTCTTATCTCTTTACTTCCCAGATTTTTTGCTAGAGTTTAAGAAAAGTTATTTAAGCCCATCTTCCCTGTAAGGGTCTGCAATCTGATTCAGTACTAACTAATATGCTCAGGAATAGAGCCAGTATAGAATGTTTTCATTTGTAGTTTTTGCTCACAGTAGAGTCTGGTCAGCAAGATTAATGGAGACTAGAGAAAATCAAAGATAGTTAATTCTGCCTTCAAAAAGTTAGACACATCTGGGGCTCTAACAACAATGGTCAGTAGTTTTCCATAGCGTCTCTCTGGTAACATACCTAGAATCCAAATTGTCAAACCCACACGTACACCACAACATTTTCAGCAAATTGTAAAATGCATTTCTATTACAATGAATGTGCATGTGATACACATGAATAGCATATTGTAGAGACTAATGTAACCGTCCTAGTTCAACATCAGCAATAATAATAAATTTATTCATGCAGCAGTTTACCACTGAATATATAGTTGTCCCTCTGTAGCCATTCCTGGATCCTCTCAGATACCAAAATCCCAAGATGCTCAAATTCCTCACATAAAATGTCATAATTTCATTTAATCTATACAATCCTGCCATATACTTTAAACAATCTCTAGATTACTTATAATACCTAATGCAATGTAAATGCTATATAAACAGTTGCTATACTACTATACTATATTATTTAGGGAATAATGAAAAGAACAATAGTCTATACATGTTCAGTAAAAACAAGAATGATAACCAGAATGGTTTTCCTTAACTTTTTTTTTTCCAGTAGTGAGGATTGAACTCAGGGACATAATACCTCTGAGCTACATCCCCAGCCTTATTTTATTTTTTTTATTTTGAAACAGGGTGTAAGTTGCAGAGGGCCTCACTAAGTTTCTGAGGCTGGCCACGAACCTGTGACCCTCCTGACTCAGCCTCCCAAGTACTGGGATTACAAGTGTGCACCTCTGTGCCCTGCTTTCGTAGACATTTTTGATGCAGGGTTAATTGAATCCTCAGACACAAAACTCACAAATATGGAGGATCAACTGTGTTAAAAATCAAGCAGAAAGCAGAAAATGGCTCTTCCCAAACAATATCATGGTATTCACAGAAGAACAAGTAAGAGGCTTACTCAATATACATGCATTTATTTATTTTTTTGTATTTTATTTTATTTTATTTTTTCAGAGTTTTTTTTTAATTATGCATGCATTGTAAGCATTCATCTTTGTTAGGTACAAATTGATAACGACATATGTGCCCACATTTCTCATTTGACCCCTTCCCCAAATTTCCATCCCACTCCCTCGCCCTCCCTCCCTCTCAAGTTCAGTTTGGTGTGTAACCTTGATGTACATTAGGGTGCCCCCCATCCATCCCTTTCAGTTATATCAACTTCTTTGTTTATTGAGGGTCCCTTCTTTTCCATCTGGAGACCCTCTTATGCCCCATCTTCCTCCTAGCATCCGCATATTAGGGAGAACATATGCTTCTTTACTCTTTGTGACTGGCTAATCTCACTTAACATAATGTTTTCCAGTTGCATCCATTTCCCTGCAAAGAACACGATTTTGTTCTTCTTTATGGCTGAGTAAAATTCCATTGTGTACATATCCCATAGTTTTGTAATCCATTCATCTGTCGATAGACATCTTGGCTGCTTCCATAGTTTGGCTATTGTGAATTGTGCAGCTATAAACATAGATACACATGCGTTGGTCTGATAGTTTTATTTTTTAATTGGTGCACTATAATCATACATCTTTGTTAGGTACAAGCTGAAAAAGGCATACATGCACACATTTCTCATTTAACCCTTCACCAATTCCTGCCCCACTCCCTCACCCTCCCTCCTTCTCAAGTTCAGTTTAGTGATTGACTTTGATATGTTCATGAAAGTACATCATGTATTAGGGTGTCCCCCCTCCCTCCATCACCTTCTGTTAAGTCAAATTCTTTGCTCATCTAAGGTTTCTCTTCTTCCTCTAGAGTCCCTCTTATGTCCCTTTTTCTTCCTAGCTTCCACATATTAGGGAAAGCATATGATATTTTACTTTTTGTGACTGACTAATCTCACTTAACATAATGTTTTCCAGTTCCATCCATTTCCCTGCAAATGGTAGAATTTTGTTCTTCTTTATGGCTGAGTAAAATTCCATTGTGTAAATATCCCATAGTTTTGTAATCCATTCATCTGTCGATGGACATCATGGCTGGTTCCATAGTTTGGCAATTGTAAATTGTGCACCATAAACATAGATACACATGCATTGGTCTGATAATTTGGTTTCCATTCTTTTGGGTAGATACCCAAAGTTGTATAGCTGGATCATATCTGAGGATCCTCCATATTGTTTTCCAAAGTAGTTGCACCTATTTGCAATCCCTCCAGCAATGTATTAGGGCTCCCATTTTTCCACACTCGTGCCAGCATTTGTTGTTTGTGTTCTTGATGATTGCCATTCTGATTGGGATCAGGTGAAATCTCAAGGTAGTTTTGATTTGCATCTCTCTGATTGCTAATGATGTTGAATATCTCATACATTTGTTGGCCATTTATATTTCTTCTTTTGTGAAGTGTCTATTTAGATCCTTTGCCCATTTTTTGATTGGGTTATTTGTTTTCTTAGCTGTGAGTTTTTTGAGTTCTCTGTATATCTTAGATATTAGTCCTCTATCAGAAGAGTAGCTGGCAAATTTTTTCTCCCACTCTGTGGGCTCTCTGTTGAGGCTCTTGATAGTTTCCTTTGCTTCATAGAAGCTCTTTAGTTTAATGCAATCCCATGTATTGATCTTCCTTTGAGTTGCTTGTGCAGCCAAAGTAGTTCTTAGCAACAAGAACTATGCAGGAGGTATCACAATATCTGACTTCAAACTCTATTACAAAGCCATAGTAATAAAAACAGCATGGTATTGGCACAAAAACAGACACATAGACCAATGGAGCAGGAAAGAAGATTCAGAAACAGACCCACGGTGCTTATAGTCAATTGATTATTGACAAAGGAGCCAAAAATATACACTGGCAAAAATATAGCCTCTTTAGCAAATGGTGTTGGCAAAAATGGTTAACCATATGCAGGAAAATGGAAATAAACCCCACCTTCTCACCCTGCACAAGAGTCAACTCAAGGTGGATCAAAGACCTGGAAGTCAGGCCAGAGACCCTGCAGCTACTTGAAGAGAGCATAGGCCCAACACTTCAACACATAGGCACAGGTAAAAACTTTCCCGACAAGACCCCAAAATATACATGCATTTAAAGTCACCATAACATTTTTATACTATAGTAATGACTGAACTTTAATCATTTATTAATCCACATAGTGTTATTTTAAATCTATTCTTTCAAATGTGCTACCTAAAATCCTATTATTAAAAAATGTGCCACAACACTAGAAAAACTGAGAACTTGTGGTGGAAGATACATTGAAGATTTTTCAAATGATTCATGTTTGTATTTATATATCACTTTGGATCATGCTATGATGCACAGCACGATGTGTCAAAAAAATTATAAGAAAAAGAAAAAAACATACATATATGCAGAATGACACTAAACAAATTTTTAGAATATACTAATAAATATATGCACCCTTAAACCAGCCTATATGGAGCCTTGATGCCAAAAAGTACACCAATTACCATGAGTGTCTTTCTTGGTGCCCTGGGTGTATAATTGTCATTTTACTGACAATGCTCCACAGATTACTCACTGCAATGATCATCTGCTGTATCTGCAGGAAATTAGATGGTTATCCACATCATGAGTTTTGGTGCACATTTAGAAAATCCTTAAGGTCCACTATCATGTTTTTGTTATTATCAGATGTGATTTCCCTTCATGGTGGGAACCCCACTGGTTCTACTTTGTACTTCAAGTGTTTGTACTTCTACAGATTCCCCACACCAAGGGTGATATATAAAAATCTGCATCTTCTTAAGAATTGCTTTGGTAACATTTCTGTATTCTCATCAGACCATACTGTGTCCGCTGGTCAATATAACCTATATTTAAAATGAAGGGAAAACCACTCTGACATATTTCTTGAAGCTTCAGGAACATAACATGTATTTTCCCATGTGTAGACTTGGAGAAGTCTGCTCTAAGACTGATAACTTCATTTCTTAATTAGACAAACATGTTGAATGCCTGATCTCTGTGATTGAGATGCCTTGGTGGAGAAGACAGACAAGACCTTCCATCTCACAAAAGCACGGAGTCTGATGGGTGAAGCTAACTGTATTGTGTCAAAGCATCTCCTTCTCATAATCTACAGATTTGGATGACTATGAATTTCTACTGGGTTCTGGGAATTCATTCATCACATACCCTCCTGAGCAAATTTTCTTTTCTTACCCCACCCAAAGATACTCAATGAAAGAGCATTCTCCTAGCAGCTGCAGTGCAAAATAATTCTGTTTCCCATTGCTAGTACTATAACAACTCTTTAGTGCCTGCAGAGCTGAGAACTACATGTCTACCAACAGGAAAGTAAGAGCAGAAACCAAAGAAGTGCTACGGTTCTCCATATCAGATGCATGTTCTACATACTACCACATACTCTCACACACACACACACACACAAACCTGTCTCTTTTTTGAGTCACTTGAAATTTCCAGAGAAATCAGATTTCAGAATATGTATTCATTTTTAAACTTTTCACTATACTATTTGAACAGTTTCCTCACTGTCTCTCTTAAGTTTCACTAAAATGGAGATTCAATAATTATCTCTTAAGTAATTCTATCATAAGAAATACTTGGAAATACTTGAAGAATAAAACTTACATTTTTTCAAAATTAATAATCTTTACTTCAATAAATTTTACATATGCCCCTGCTCAATGAACTTTTTAACACACACACACACACACACACACACACACACACACACACATGCACACACTTTTTATCAGTAGAGACATTAAAAACAAGCAAGCAAGCAAATAAACAAACACTCCTTTTAAGAATCCCTCACCACAGAAAGAACACCAATGTTCCCAGGGGTGAGTGTTATCCATTGAGTTCTAAACCTTTAGGCATTTTCCTTGCTCTTTGCAGCCACTTCATACATCTTCTTGGCTGGGAAGATCAGACCAGAACTCGTGTTCCATTCTGGGACTGAATGACTGAATTGTGAGCTGAGGTCTCCAGGCATCCAAAGAGGTCTTCTACTTCCACAAAACTTCCAAAGACTTCCATTGTTAATTTGAATATGCAGAACATACCAAAAACAGAATACACTTGGCTATTTTGTCATATTATTCAGATCTTGATTAACCTAGTTCACTTGTTGCTGGTTTTTTGTTTGTTTGTTGTTGATGATGTTTCTTTGCTTTTTCAGCTCTCTCAGGTGTTTCTCTTCTGATCCCCATGGAAGTGGGGAGCTTTGTTTCACTGTGGATAGGAGGCATAGTGTCTCACATGCTCTTTGGACTCCACAGTGAGCTCCAGGGAACATGACAACAAAAAACAAACCTGGACTTTATGTTGACAAATGCAAATGACTTTATGGAGAACAATGCAAGTAGGAGATAGGTAATGAAGGGAACAAGGTAGGAAGATGAGAAAGAGAGGAGAGGGATACTTGGAAAAGGATTATCTTTCAGTTCTAGATGTTCTTAATTTAGATTGGACACTCCCATGGTACACTTAGACCATTCTCTAACTCTACTCCACAGTGATCAAAGCCCCACAAGACCTGGAACACATCCTGCTCCTTGATGGACACCTCTTTCAGCATCATGCAAATTGAATGCCAGATATTCCCCCAAACCAGGACTTTTCTCTTAAAGGACAGCAGTTTTGATGCGTAAAGCTTAGACGGTTCTGGTGAGATTGATGGTTCAGATCAGAATTCTGACATTTGGATTAAAGCAGTACAGAAATGAATCTTGTATTTGACATTTAAAAGGGAGGCTTTTCTACCGACTGTAGTTTCCTAAATCATACCAAAAGAAACTGCCATGACAAAATAGCTTGAGAAATCATTTTCCATCCATTTCTGTTTTCCCACATTACGGCCACTGAATTGAGACTGGGAGTCATTACATACTTGGTGCTGCAGCAACACAGAAATGAGTGAAGCAATTCACAAATAGTAACCATAGTTCCTTCTATATAGATATAATAACAAAATTTGATTTGCTGACCACATCCACTGGGATCTTTAAGAAAGCATAGCATTTGAAAGGTCTTTCTTCCTTCTCACTAAATAAGTAGGCAGGGCAAGTAGGAGACAGGTATGAACTATCATTACCTGAATGTCAGAGAGAGAGAGAGAGAGAGAGAGAGAGAGAGAGAGAGAGAGAGAGAGAGAGAGAATTTTTGTAGTCTAATAGAAAGTTTCATATAAATAAAACCTTTTGAAATTTTCCCCTGAAATTCAGCATCATAGCATCTTGGTAGTTATATTGGTAAATTTTCACAAGCTCAGAATCAGTAATACCTAACATGTTTATTGAACTCAGTGAGATGATTCTCAATAATTAGAATGGAAAAAATCTTAAAATCACCATTTAGAAACAAACATAGATACTTGAAAGCAAAAGATATGCTTTTTAAATGCCATGCATTTGAGTCTTCAAAAATATTGTATAGATTAGATAATATCTTTAAAGCTCAATCTTTGATGTCTGACTAGGTTATCTGAGAAAAGTCTTATCATACTTACACATGCTTTACTTCATATAACTTCTTTGAAGTCATAGCTACAATTAAGTCATTAGTAAAATTGTCAATACAGTATTCTTTACAAAGAACTATGAAAAGCATATATGTTCTAGAATATGATATGTAACATATACATACATATATACACATACATATATATCATTTAAAGAATGTAAAATAAATTATCACATTTTTCAAACCTAAAAACATTGATTTAAAAAACCCTTGATATTCCAAATGTATCTGAAAGGATTGATTGCATGTTTAAGATAACTCTAAGGCAAGATAATAAAAATGAGACAGTAAAATATACTCACCTAGTGGCTTGCTTTCAGATTAACCTATGTTTTATGAATTGATACCTTCTTACTATCTCCTTTAATATATACAGTAGCTCATTTCAAGTCATTTTCTCTATGTCCCCATGTTATGCATAAATTATTCATTCACTTCATGTAGAGGGGGAAAAAAGGCTATTATCTTAAAATCCTTTTCTTTTTCTAAATAAATTCCTCATCCCTTCTTAAGATAGACAGCTCTCCTCTATGGAAAAGACCATTCCTTTATTAAAATATCTATGAAGTTATCAGTGCGTATTAGTCATTACTTTAGGTGCTTGATATTTAGAGATAAAAAAGTTACACTATCTCTTTTCTATAGATCCCACAGCTTCAAGAACAGTCAGGCAACTAAATCATCCCGAGAGAGGGGTGAACATCTGAAGAGAAGGCACAGAGTGCCTTGGGTTGCGAACTCTGCCAGGAAACTTAGGAAAGACCATGGAAAGAGATCAGATATGCAGTCATTCTGAAGGATGAACAGGAAGTGGGTTATTGGGGCTGGTGGTAAAGAGTTCCACATTAAAACAACAGCAACAACAACAGAATGGCAAAATTTCAGAACTGCAGCATCATATAGCACATTCTAGACATTAAAAGTAGATCTGTGTCCCTGCAAGGGGAAGAAAATTTAAAGGAAGTGATAGAACTCAATGCTGGATATATAGACAGAGCTTAGCTCATGAGCTAAGGTTTTAGAGGTTCCAAGAAAAGAAAAGGAAAAAAAAGGTTAGCCATTTGGGATTCTATGTAGCACAATTAAAAATGATTTTAGACCAAACATCCTGGCACTGGGGAGAATGGGTTGGAAAAAGATGGGGACTAACTTGAGGGAGAACAATGAGGAAGTTGTGACTTAATTCAGCCACCATGGTGATAATGGAAATGGAATGTATCAGGAAGGTTGAATCCACATAAGATTTAATCGAGAACTTCATGGAGGAGTCAAGAATTGTGTCTGTCACTGATCTTTGGATACCTTAATAGATATTTATGCATTTATCCATCTTAATAGATAAATGAGATAGCAGAATAATATTTGTTGGTATACCATGAGGAGGGGTGAAGATGAGTTCAGCTTTTTCATGTTGAATTTGAAATATTGAGAACTTTCTCATGGAGATGCCCAGAAGCTTAATTGATGGGTTTAGGGCTCAGGAGAAAGAATGAGTGGTTTAGAATTGAATAGTACTATTTTAAGTTAGAGAAGAAAAATATAAGATTTCCTGGGTAAATGTGCAGCTAAAAGAAAGGAAAGTTAAGTTCAGAACTCTGCGCAACATGTATTTTTAAGATGATGATGAAGTTCATGTATGAATAGCTAGAAATAGAGGAAAAAACAGCAAAAAACTCAGTGAACAAAAGCAAAGACACAAGTATATTCCAGTATTCCTTGTCTCTAGTAAGTTCCAGAACATAGTTGTGTCTGTTAATGACACATTGAATAAGTTGTACGTGTGATGTGAAGATAGACTTAAAAGAGAAATTAAATGAATTAAATAAATGCATAAGTAATTATTTGTGCAAACCAAACAAAATTCACTTTCTATAAGAAGCAAAGTATTTTCCCAATGATCACTGATTTCCTGTCATACATGTATCTTACGTTCTGTGCAACTATTGCCCTATAGTCTAGTAAAGCTTCTTTGTTTTTATTTCATTACAGGGAGCTCATATGCAAACTTCTCTTTCATTTCCCCACAAAGAAGAGATATTGTTATTTAAAAATGCTTCCACCTTTGGAAAAAAAAATCTTTTGGGACTTGTTGAAATTTTGAAATAGAAACTAACAAATGAAACTTTTACAACCACATACTACTTAATCTCAAATTAATTTTCCCCTTTGCTCTTTGCTCTTACCCTTTAATTATTGAAGAGACACTATATTCCAAAGAAAATCAAGCTCCCAAAATGCTATAATTAAATATTTTCCCTTAAGCCTTCATTATGCCATTCAGGAGAAGAGTGAAGGTATCAACTATTAATTCGCTGTTCTCCATAGAACTTCAGTGAAGGTTTCACATTTTTCCCCAATCAACTTCAGTGGCACTGACAATCACAACTTCAATGAGACCAATAAATACATAAAGATCTCCTCTTAGGAAAATCAGTCACAAATTAATACTCATGTCAATAAACATAAATAAAAATTGAAATGAGAAAAGTACAAATACAAATAAACTTTTACTCTTTTTAAATTAGGATAATCAGTGGCATGAAAATTCAAATTGATGAAAGATTGCAACACATCAAAATATACTGAGGAGAGAGCAGCTCCCTGTTTTAGGAATCTGGCGTATTAAAAGTCATTTTATATTTAGTAAATATTTTAACTATCAAGAGTGGGTTTTTATGAAACAAGGCTATAACTGTTAGTACCTTAATAATCTTTTCCCCATAGATCAAAGGTACTTATTTTATTGACCCAAGGAAATACCAAGAGACCAGTTCATAAGTTAAAGTTCCCTAGTTTTCATCTTGACAGTTATCAAAAATGGGTCCCTGTTTAAATGATTAAAGACACACAGAATCTGGCACTTCTATTAGGAGTACATCTCTTTAAATATTATAGCACCCAGTGACTATATTGATGATACACTGAGCTCATAGAACAGTAATATTTCTGCACATATATTCTCTGATTCAAACACTATTTACTTCCTGTACAACATTCTGTTTATTATCTCCTCCTGATAAATTGGAAAATTTAGAAAATATTCCAACTGTACCAAATATTTCCACTCTGATAAAGAAGAAAGACACATAATACACATCACGTAAATATGGTTTAGGAAGACATAAGCCATTCATGCCAAGGCAACTAGTTAAAGAATGAGGAAGAGAAAAGGGGACTTCCCTCTAAAATTTCCTGTAAGGAGGCCAAGAGAGTCTGGTTTGATTTTTGAATAGAAAAGTAACCTCAGCAACTATGTTATCTGCTCTAGGAACTGTGATAGTGCATGTTCGGTGAACAGAATGAAAGAAGAACTCTTAGAAATATAAAAATAGCATAGGCATAACCATACTCAAGATATTTTGCAGCCTGTGAGATGAGATTTTTCAAAAGGTACATGGAAGAAATTCTGAATGCATTAAAGAGAATATTACCATAGGTTCTAGATAAGTTTATTATTATACCTATTTTTACAATTCAAATAAAATCTATGAATCTATAAAATCTAGGGCCAACATCTTGTCCTAAATTTCTTCTTATCACATCTTTCATCTTTCACTGAAGTCTTTATCATTTTTTAAACCTATTTGAAGTCTGTTTTTTCCTTTCAACTACTAACTGTACCATATATCCACTCAAATATCAAAAGTGAACACATCAAAGATCATAAAATGAATTATCAATTTATAAAAGAAATAATTCTGTCATGTTGAGCATGGTGGCACATGCCCATAATTTCAATACTTGGAAGGCTGAGACAGGAGGATTCCTACTTCCAGAACAGCCTCAGCAATGTAGCGGGACTCTCAGCAACCTAGCTATTTCAAAACAAAAAATAAAATAAAATAAATAAAAAGGGCTGAGGGTGTAGGCTGGAGGTAGATTGCCCCTAGATTCAATCACCAGTAACACACACACACACACACACACACACACACACACACACACACACACACATACACCACCATTTACAATGTTTACGTTTCAGATAAGAATCTATTCATTTTTGAAATAGAGAAAATAGGAGTCTGTCCATTCCTTGTCAATTGTTGCTTGTTTATAGTATCATGAAAATTCTCACAAGGTCATTTTTTAGAAATATATTTAAGCCAAGCATGGTGGCACATGCCCATAATGCCAGTATTTGGGAGGGTGAGACTAGAGGCTCACAGGTTTGAGGCCAGCCTCAGCAACTTAGCTAGATCATCAGTAACTTGGTGAGACCTTGTTACAAAATAAAAAATAAAAATAAAATGGACTGGGCATGTAGCTCAGAGGTAAAATGCCCCTGGGTGGTTCAGTCTCCAGTAATACACACACACACACATACACACACACACACACACACACACACACACACACACACACACACTACTTAGAGCATAAAAAATAATGCAACTTTAGAAAATCAGCCACCAGCCTGACATGGCTATTTTCCTTTGTCTATAGTGCCTTCTTCTTTCCATTCTCACCTCATTCACAGCTATCAACCTACATTCTGATTTTTATTTTTATTTTTTTGCAGTACTGGGGATTGAACTCAGGGGCATTCTACCTTTGAGCTATACCCCCCAGCCCTATTTTTTTTTCTTTATTTTGAAACAGGGTCTCACTAAGTTGCAGAGGGCCTCACTAGGTAGCTGAGGCTGGTCGTGAACCCGGATCTCCCAGTCTCAGCCTCCCAAATGCTGGGATTACAAGCATGCACCACCATACCTGGCTGCATTCTGATTTTTCACCTAAAATGTTACTTGATTTTTCTATGCTACATAGACTTCCTATTTAACATTCTCAGTCAATATTCTCACTGCTATTATCCAAAATGACTGACTGCACAACTTCGAGAAAGGTTTATTTGCTCACAGATTTTTGGAGATTCTGGGTTCAAGTCCTTATGAGGCCAGGGTCTGAAACTCAGGGCATGGTGGTGGGAAACTGAGAAAGAGAGTGTGAAAAGCTCCTCTCTCATGTCATGAAGGGCAGAAGCCCAGAGAGAGTAAGGGGAGAAGGAAAGATATAAAATTCCCAAGGTCACACCCCCAGGGACTCCTCCTTAGCAAGCGAGCTGGTCCTCCAACATTCTAAATCCAAACCATTATAGATATATACTCAGTATTGCAAGGTGGGTTCTCTAGAAGCAGACACAGAGAGTTTGGAGTGCAAGATGTTTATTAGGGATTAGCATCTATAAAGTAAAGCAGAAGGAAGCAGGACAACATCCAGGGAAAGCAGAGCAGTGAAGGCAACACAATTCTATGTTTTCCAACTAGACAGGAAGCTCAGTGATGAGAACTGACTGTCCAGATTGCCCATATTGGGCCCAAGTGGCTGGGCCCATCCTCTTCCACCACACATCACCATCTGATTTGGGCTACACCAGGCAGGATGGGATCTCAGGAAAATGCAGACCTTTGGAGCTAAAGCATATCAGGAGAAATCTGGAAGCTACCTGCTCAGCAGACTTATGAAGATGGTCAGCACATCCCTGTGGCTACCACACTCATCCATCTTTTTTATTTTTTAAGAGAGTACTATTTATTTATTTATATATCTACTTTTATACATTTATTGGTACGTTGTAATTTTACATCATAGTGAATTTCAAAGTGATATGAACATACATGCACACAATACTTAGTGTGTTTCTATCTTTTGATTGCTAGTGATGGAAATAATAATCAGACTGGTTGAAATTCTATTATAGGTCCAGATGTGGCTAAATCCACATGTTTCGTTGACACTGGTAGGAACCTATGCATTATTTCTGGGTTGGCTTTATTCTCTGATAGGAATTCCCATCATATTGACAAATGTGGATACAAGAAGCCAGCAACTGATAGAGAACATGGCTGTCCTGAGACTTCCAGAAAATTTCCTAGGACTGACAATGGGTCAGCACATGTTCTCCTTAGGAATTGGAGGATATGTACTAAAATCTGTGAAGGGATGTTTCTCATTGAGAAATTGAGAAACTATTACCAAAAGAAGATAGAAGGTAACTAGGGCAGGAAAAAACTGTACTATCTTACTTTCTGTGATAACTTCATTCATCTAATAGGTGAACACCTAAGCCAACTCAGGCCAATCAGCTTCTACATCCTGAAACTAAACAGAGATATTGAAGAGAGTTAGAACTGAACTATTTGAAGAAAATATCTTAAAGAAAGTATTTTTTGATTGTTTTCAAATCAATTTTCTTTCCTGACTCTATACTTTGGAATCTTGATCAAATTATTCACATGGAAAACAAGAATAATAATGGCACCTAGAAATAAAAAATGTTTTTATACTTGAAAAAATTAATATATGTACATCATTTAGCACAAATTCCAAAATTGTTGTAAGAGACTGGTAATATAAATTATTATTGTTGGTGATATTAGTAGTATATCATCAGCAATAATAAATATATAACCAAACAGAAACTATGGTTCAAGAAGTATGCATGATGCCATGAAATTTATAATGATCAAACATAAATCCTATGTTTAAGTAGATTCCAGTCTAATGGAAGGGACTGATAATACATGGTAATTTTATACACTTTATTTTATAGTCAGTTTCCAAAAATAGATTTTAAATATTCTATTCACTACAGCTATAAATTTGCATTATATTAACTTTATAGTTAATATATCATATTAAGTACAAAATTATATATTTGTAGTATATATACTTAGTACTATAAAGTATATATATGTATATATGTCAACACTATAGCTGCAATTTTGCACTGTACATTAATAAATAAAATTACTATACAATATGCATATATATGCATATGTATGTATATAATCTACATGTATTTGTAATAGGCCAAGATATAAAGGGGGGACATTTTTAACCCATTTGAAGAGTTTCTAAAATTTCTCTATTTTTTAACATAAACTATTGTATTTTGTACACCAACTCTCTAAACAGAGAAAAATATATCAAAATATAGTCACCTGAATAAGAAGTTATATGCCTACTACAAGAACTTTTAGCCACTGGCTAATATTGGTTCTTAGATTAATTCCTTCAAAGTGTCAACATTTTAATTCATAAGATTAAACTGAAGAACAGTCTTAATCTTAAAATAAAATGTCTATGTTTAACCCACTTGGGCCATACCCCTGGCTGTCTTTAATACAGTTATTTGTTTTCCTTTATAATAAGTGGAAAGTTAATTGTCAAGATTGGACAAGGATAAAAGTTAATTGAAACTTCTCCAGGGCAAAGATTATATTTTAGTCATTGTGTATACTTAACATTGCCTTGTATATAATAGTTCTTCACATATTCATAGAATAAATAAACCAAAGAGCAATACATCTTTTCTTCTAAGGGAAGCAACAGGTGCCTGTCTAGGTTGTTAGGCATACCAGATGTGATCCTTGAACCAGTACTTTTCTATAAACTCTTTGCTAGTAGTTTTCAATGTCAAAAGGTAAATCAACTATGTCACAGACACCTGGTTTTGTTCAGCTAACGTTTTTCTTTTAGCAAGATTTTTTTTCTCAATGTAGGAAGCAATACGGTGATTTACAAGCTCATCATAGACCACAGGAACAGTTTACTGACCTGCTATCTTAAGGATATTAAGTGTAGCTGTCTATGGAATATACTAAATATATTAAGTGTCTTTGAAACATTCTAAGTACATACATATTAAGTATAGTGTCTATGGAAGAAGGAATTAAAACTTGACGTTTTAAGTAAATCTTGGTACAGAATTTTCTATCTTCCAAAGTCTGGGTGGCAAGGTCAGTAGCTGGCATTCACTGAGAAAAAAAAATATATTTAAAATGATTTTTTCTTGTTGCCTTTATTTTTAAAGGGTATAAACCCTTTATTTTAAAGGGTTGCTGGTTGACTTATAAAGCTTTTTGATTAATTATTATGAATTATTATGAATTTCTTGTTCTAAATTTGTTTTATCTACTACCTGTACTCTATGAAAAGTCTGAAGGGAAATATTGCAAATTCTTATCAAAATAAGTCCATGTTTTCTCAGTATTAAATCTGCCTCAGAGCAGTGACCATGAAAATAGCTGAAATGTGTACGGAGCATATTTTTTTTTAAAAAAGGACTCCATTAAAGCCAAAGAGGGACTTAGCTCCCTAAGCACAACGGTGTGGCTCACACATGATGAGCAGTGTGTAAGCATAACTCTTGCAGCACACACAGCCGTGGCACAGCACACCCAAGTTATTGGTGCAATACACAGATACCAGGCACATGGTGCAAAGCCGAGGCATGATAGACAATGCGCAGGTGCAATACCTACTGACCAGGAGCACCTTACCAACCACATGGAGACTCTAGCAACCTGAGGACTATAATTGTCAGCACCTGAGACTGAAAACTAGCAGCTTCTTCTGTCAAGGAGCCTTGCCATATTGCCATTCCGACCACCAATAATGAAACCAAACGCTGACCCGACCAGGTACGGTGGCAGCCATCAAGCAAGTCCTCAACTTTGGTTTTGGTTGAACACAGGTTAAGGTCAAACTTGAACCCAGAGCAAATTCATAGACCTGAACCTGAGACTCTACCACAGGCAACTGAGATCTGTGGTAAATGAACTGCTCGACCTGCTTTCCAGGTTGTAATAATCTCTGCTCTAAAACATCCTATGTTATATAAATTTGCATAGAGTGTTAAAAAATAAAGAATCTGCTTTGGGCACGAATGGAATTATTGTTCTTGAAATGACTGAGACTGTGTTTTGGTTGTTTTCCATGATCCAAGTCCACCCAGAACACCTAAGCAGAAGGATCATAGGATAAAGAGAAAGCAAGCCTGGATGGGACTGGAGAAACTAGTCCACTTCTAAAATCTACCACCCAGGAAAGAAAGTACCGTTCAACAGACCATATCCAAAATGATATGCAAAATATTGGTGAATAATACAGAGAAGTCTACAGTGACTACAGATGTGAGCAGCACCTCCTACTGTAGGGCAGAGCACAACCTATGCAATTCTATCCAGCAGCCCTACAACTGTTTAAGCCAGTGTAAACACCTAAGGACTTCCAACCAGATGTTTGAGTATAATTGCAAGCCTGTATATGCTTGAGAAGAACTTAGCATCAATTTGGGCAACAAGGGTTGTATGCATGTAAGTTTCTAACACTGTACCCCAATATGATATAAAATTACAATGTACCCAATAAAAAAATTAGATAGCAGTGAATTATTTCCAACTTATGAATCTGCTAGAAAGAGGGTTGCCACTAATGGTTACTAGTGTGAAAGGCGAGGCCCATCTCTCAGGAACTTATAAAGAAAAGACAGTTTTTCAGGGCTCTAATAAAATTAAGTAGAATGCCTGATAAAGTTCATCTGTTTAAAGCAGAAACAGAACAGGAAAATTTATCTGTTTGTGGCCTTCAGGTTGGGCAGATACCATTTCGCATATACCAGATATTTGCAGGAGTTTTAGCCAGGAGGGTATTCAAAATATATTTAATAAACAGCATGGCATGGGTATGAGCCTGAACAATTATTGACTAGAGCTAGGAAAACTGGTCTGAGATCAGTTTGCTAAGTCAACTCTCATTGCTGGGTCATGGAGAGGCATAAGGGCACTGGTTCACAAACAGGCCTGCATATTGGAATCAGTGATGTTTGTTTGGTTGGTTGGTTTTCAGAATACTGATACTGAGCCACATTCTTAGAGTTTCTGATGAATTGGTCCTGGAGACTGGCCTAGACATGGAGATATTAACCGCTTATCACATGATGCTAGTACTCTGACATATTTACCAGTCACTCACCTAACATTCAGAAAATCAGACCGAGAGTCGAAGAGAATATCCCCCTCACACACATTCTCTTTTGGATGTAAAAAACATTTTTAAACCAATAACTTTGAGTTCACTTGATTATCACTTTTTAAAAAAAAATTCCATGAAAATGGATTTTTACTACAGGCTCATGGTCTCTTCTGACCACAATGGCTTCTTATTTTCTTCCTAATACCATGGCTTTTTAATGGTCTTACTATCAAAATCCCCTTCTCACTGTCCATCTTCCACATCCTAGATATGTCAAATATTTGTCACTTGTTTTTGTTTTGTACTAGAGGTTATATACGTTATATACGTTGCTTTATGGTTGATACTTTATTTCACAAACTAGTGCAGAGGTTTAAAAGCTGTAAAGTATTGCCACTATTTATGAAGCCATTTTTCTTTCTTTCTTAAAGATTTCTTGTCAATGGAAAACCTTCTAATTCTGTTCTTTTTTTCTAAGAAGATCACACATAGAAATTCCTCTTTGAGAAGCTCTTATAGAAACTCCAAATCAGTACTTGAAGTGAGTGGGTTATATTTCATGTGTTGTCTTGTGCGTACACAAAAATCAAAGATATGGGCCAATTTTTGAATTTACATGAAAATTCTTTTTTATGTGCATACAAAAACATGCCTTTGAAATATCTTGCCAAAGGCATTTTTGTCTTCCGGTTGTTATATAAAAACATGGTCGTCCCAAAGGGGTGAAAAAACCCAACTGCATTCCACCTTAATCAGATTCACAATCATGTCCTAATGTAATTCATTCTAATCCATTTCAGAGGAAGACAACCATTTATGATTCTCAGAGATGTGTGGGAATAAATGCAGCTATGCAGAAGTCCCGTGGGTGTTCCCTATACTATATTTACCAGTTCATAAAAAAGCTAATTACATTTCTGAAGAAGCCTTTATAGATGCAGTGTATATTCTAATGCGAAACCCTACCCTGTCACCCTGTCTTATGGTTCTGTTTGTTGTATACAGGCTATATTTGGGATTATAATAACTTGTTTTAGAATAAAGAGTGCATATACTACTATATTAGCTTGATCACATATGTCAATATTTGAAAGATGGTGCCATTTTTAGTTGTTTTATTGGAAAAAATAGATCACACTTGGCAGAGTAATAAATTACCCTGTAAATATTAGAGAATGATAGGCCCCCAATTTTTTTCTCAATGCCTTAGAAGATAAATATATTAAGCAGCCTCTTAAAAGATGAATTAAAAAAATCACACAGAGCCACCATAGTTTTGTCTCAGGGTACATGAAGCTATTATAGGGAAAGCTTCCAAAGGTAATGAATCTACAAGTTTATTTTGCAATGAAGTCCTTTTTCATGGATTTTATTTTTCATTACAAGCATGTTTGTACAAAAGCAATGTTTTCTATAAACAAAACTGGTAATAGATGACACACTACTGAAGTGAGCCAGAAATGTAAATAATCAAAGGATTTCTATTTACTTTTCTGCAACAATCATGAAATCATAATGACCTAACATCTCATTTATTTATTTATTTATTTTTCAGGTGAGGTCTTTCTTGTCCTTTATCTCTGGTGTGTTTTGGCGGCCATGTGTTTCTGAATCTAGCTCCCCTTTGGTTTCCTCAGCCCTGGGAGTCCTGTCTTTTCACATAGCTCATGATGTCATGATGTGGTTTCACAGGCCAAGCTACACTGCTTGCAGATGTATAATTGCAGGATCTTTGAAGACACCTAGATTTCAGATCTTCCTTCAGATATATGATAAATTCTGCATTAACTGGTCAAGAAAGATGACTGTAATTGAACTGAAAGTAAAGTAGCTTCCTTCCTTCCTTCCTTCCTTCCTTCCTTCCTTCCTTCCTTCCTTCCTTTCTTTTCTTATGGGGGGGTACTGGGGATTAAACCTAGGGGAATTATACCTCCAAGCTATGCCTCCAGCCTTCTTTATTTCTTATTTTGAAACAGAATCTCACTAAGTTGCTGAGGCTGGCCTCCAACCCCTGATCCTCCTATCTCAGTCCCTACCACCCCTGGCTGTAAAGTAATATTTAAATTTAAATAACAAAGCCTGTATATTCCATGGATATAAAGATATATCTACGTATTTAACATTTTCTTTTTGTGTGTATGGTAAAGGGGATTGAATACAGAGACATTCTGCCTCTGAGCTACATCTCTAGCCTTATTTTTACTTTTTGTTTTGAAACGAAATCTGCTGTGTTGCTGAAAGTTTCAGTTAGTTACTGAGGCTGGTCTAGAATTTGCAATCCTCTTGTCTCCGCCTCTCACGTCCTAGAACTATAGGCTTGCACCACCATGCCTGGCTCTTATTTTTTAAATATTTGGTCATACCTCTAGCTAATGTTAGAGATAAATATCAATCCTCTAACTCTCTAAATGCTTAGTGAATGATCATCTTCTACCTGGATTCCTCACATCCTGTTTATGCCACCAGAGAAGTACCTTAAACCTTCCTCTAATATTCTTCTCACCATCTTCCTGCTACCTCTCAAGAGTCCCCAGTGACTTCTTGGGAGAAAATTGTGCTGTAACTCAGGAACCTAAAGTAATTGCCAGGCTTGGCATAAAAGATGCTTGAATATAAACTGAAGTGCCAGGCAACAAAGATTCAGTACAGATATTATGGAAAGGGAGTGCATTATAGCAATTACTCAGTTGGCCTGATTTCTGCCAGCCTACAGGATACAACAAAGAGGCCAAGGCATAAACACCACCTCCTATTACTCAGAATGACTCATTGACATTTGGTGTTCAGGGCCCAGTGGAAGTCTTTGCAGAGAGATCTGTTCTGTTGTAACAAAGCTTCCAGAAAAGAAAAACAAAGCTCATAGACTTTGGCTCTTATTCACAACATAATCAACTTCTCGCTGTGTCTCCCTTTCAAGTCTGAAGTTACTATGAGAAGCTATGTTTAGAGAAGCTTAATCATAAAATAGCATGTAACACTGCAAAGCGCTATTCCGATGACCAGGCATTCAGTTGATTTTCAGTCTGTTGTGACTGACAATGAGTTTGAGATTGTCATTGCTGAATGGGATGCTGGGATTCACACTGTCACAGTCTATAATCCAAACCCCCACCAGCCACCTATTGATGCCTGGTTTTTATCACAGGGGCCAAATGAAATAGCACAGAATCATCAACATAGGTTGAGAAATTGTTCTAAGTGAATGCTGTAATAAGAGCAGAGTGGTCACACCATAATGTAGAAGGAATTATCAATAAGACATGGCAGAGGGGGAAAAAAGGCACGTGATAAATTCTTTGGGAAGAAACTTTTTGCTTTCCCGGGACCATCCCCATTTGCCTCAAACAGTTCTGGCTTATACATTTTTTTTCTGGGTTGATTATTAATTTTACTCTAATATTGATCCATTTTGGAGACTTGTATATTCTCCCCAAGTCCCATAATTCCCAGTAGATGTCCCAAGCCACAGTAAACTATATTTTATCCTATACAGAGTCATCTACAATGAAAGTTAATTTATAAGTTAAAGATAATAAGAAATTAATAAAAACCTAGCATATTGGTATTTTCCTGTTATTCTAGTACTTGGAAGGCTAGGACAGAAGTATCACAGGTTAGAAGCCATCCTCAACAACTTACAGAGGCCCTCAGCAACTCAGCTAGAGCCTTTTTCAAAACTAAAAATAATAGGACTGGGGGGTGTAGCTCAGAGATAAAAATACTAGCAAATTAGAAAGACTATAGAAAAATTCTATAATAAAAGTTACATGAATGTGGTTCCTCTCTCTCTCTCTCTCAATGTATCTTATTGTACTGTACTTCCCCTTCTTCCTGTTGGCCTTGGGTAAGTGAGACTGGACTCAGGGTCTTGACTACTGTGGTCAAGCTTGCTTTAGTCCACTGGACATGAATCAAAAATATCAGAAGGCAGATTTATTTTGAATGTCCCAGTTTCAGTAGTGTTCCACATGTTACATAAAGTATGTCGATTAACTGTTCTATTTGAACAAAGAATTCAACATGTTCTATTGAACAATGTCAAAATCCAGTAATGAATGTGCTTCATTACATAAAGGATCATTCCTAAGATATAATGGTTTGGATTTAGAATTCCCCCCTAACCCTCATGGAAACAAGGTAGCAATATTTGAAGTGAGAATGCTAAGAAAGGATCTCTGGGGGTGTGGCCTTTGGGGTTATATAAGATCCCCATGATCTATCTCTCTCTCTCTCTCTCTCTCTCTCTCTCTCTCTCTCTCTCTCTCTTTCTCTCTCTTTCTTTCTCTCTCTTTCTGCTTCTGGCCTCTGTGATTGAGAGCAGAGTCCTTGCACTCTCCTTCTCTCTGCTCCCCAACACCATGGATTGAAACTCTAATTGTCCAAAACATGTAAGCAAATAAGTCTTCCTTCCTTTAAATTGTATGGTCAGGTTGTTTGGATCAAGGCAGTGAGAATGTTGAATGAAACAGAAATTGGTTGCCTTGCTGGATTTCAATCCTATTTTAGTCCCATTCCTTTGTTCTATGCCAATGTTTCTCCCTTTTGAAATGCAGAAGTTTATTCTGTGCCTCCACTATATATTGGATGTACATAACTTGCTTTTAGCTTTTACTAGGGCTCACAGCTAAAAGTTTACCTTGAGTATCAGAGGAGACTTTGGACTTTGAATTTTTAGTGATGCTGAAACTGTTAAGTCTATGGGAATTCTTTGAGATGGATTAAACCTATTTTGCACTGTGAGTTGGCCATGAGGTCTGGGGGTTCAGGAGTAGAGTACAATGGTTTGGATTTAGAATGTCACCCTAGCCCTCATGAAAACAAAGTAGCAATATTGAAAGTGTGACTTAGTTGTCCCTAAGAGTGTAGCCTTGGGGATTATATAAGGTTCTCTTCTCCCCCTGTTCATCTCTTGAGTCTACCTTCTGTGATGTGAGAAAAAAGCCCTTGTGCTTCTCTCTCTCTCTGCTTACCAATCATGCTCTAAGCTCCACAGACCCAGCCTGACATGGACTGAAACTCTAAATATACAAAAAGTGTAAGCAGCCGGGCGTGGTGGCACACGCTTGTAATCCCAGCATTCGGGAGGCTGAGACCAGAGGATCCGGATTCGCGACCAGTCTCAGCTACCTAGTGAGGCACTCTGCAACTTAGTGAGACTCAGTTTCAAAATAAAGAATAAAAAATAGGGCTGGGGGTGTAGCTTGGAGGTAGAATGCCTCTGAGTTCAATCCCCAATACCACAAAAAAAAAGTGTAAGCAAAAAATCTTCCTTTCTTTAAGTTGTGTTGGCAGCTTTTTTTGGATCATGGCAGTGAGATTGTTCACTGAACTATAAGGAAAAAAAATCATGTGACTATTTTAATCATAAATTTTAGTACTTTCCTAGCTAGTTTTCAAATAGGATATAAAGTCCCTGGTAAAGTATTCATACATATAAAATTTATGGAATTAAAAAACCTAATATGTCAATGCACCAAACTGTCTCACTTTAATCCCTCATATTTTCATGGCTGGATAGAGATAACCAAGATTATCAGATGAACTGTCCCACATCCAAGTTGGAAGCTTAAGGCACAAAATAATGGAATTCATTGAGTGCTAAACACATCTATTGCCTGTTAATTTAAGACATTCATGGCCTGTAATAATTATTCTGAATACAAGCAGCTTTAGTTCAGGAACAAAGTTGTAGTGTCATTCAACATCATAAATTAAATCAGTTGTTTCTCATTTTCATTTCAATATTTTTTTTGTGCCAGGCATATGCATGCAGTTTTCTGAAGATGGTTTCCTTGGACAAAGACTTTAAAGTGACCATATCATGCCATTTTCTCACTTATGACCCATTGTAACAGCAAAGCCTATTGTGAAATAATCTGCATTGATTGTTTAACTGGATAATGTATTCATCTCAGATCAAGTTAGGGACACATTTATCAGGAAACTTTAGGGGATAGCAACTTGATGTCCTAAATAATTATCATAATCAACATGGCTGCTCATAGGGTCGACCAGTAAAACATGTGACACAATCCTGTGAACATTTTTCTTTCTTCTCTAACAATTCAGTTTGGAACCCACAAATTAAAATAACTGTCTGGGATCTAGTTTTATTGGTTTAATCACTCCCTAAACAGCCAACTGCACTTGTATTTGCCTTCTCTGTGTTAAGGTTATTTATTATTAAATGATATCAACATGTTATGCTAATAAACCGTACAATTTAATTGCCTGTTTTTTTTTTTAATTGGCAATAGTTTTGGTAACCTGTTAGCACTTTCTCCTTTCACTTAAGGCATATTAACCAAAGAACAAATGAAGTAGCTCAGTTTGATTTGACTTAGTGCTTTAGATCCTAAACCACAAGGGAAGTAACTGAGACACACACAAAAATTTTCAATTAATATGATTTTGAAACTTGCAAGAAGCTGTCACAATGATTTCAAAACTGTTTTCTCTAAAACAACATGTGCAACCTTTGATACAACTGGGCCAATTAGGTGCATCATAAAATAAGTACAAAAATAAGAAATGAGATCAGCTATGTGGTCCAAGGGTGACAATAAAATGGGCATGAATATTTTTTTAACATACAGTGATCACCAAATGAGTCCTAATAAAAGAACCTGCACATTCTCTGAGTACTCATTCATTTCTTGTGTTATGCATATGGATAAAGATGGCTTCACTTTATACTTTCAAAAAGAAGAAAGATCCAGTACTATCTCCAAAGCATTTTGTATACACATTTGGCCACTTGATTAAATGGGACACTCAATTAAGAAAGAAAAAAATTACTCAGATCTAGAAAGGCACTGACTGATGAAGCCAAGTAAAATAATCGACCTCATAATCCCTTAAATCTATAAGTCAAAGCTAAAGTGAATATTTTTTAAATAACTTTATAACTTGATTATAGGTACAAATACATACTTATTTTTGATTATTTAGCCCTGTAACTTAGTTGTTTAAATACAGATGCTTTTCAATTTCTAATGGAGTTATGTTCCATCATAAATTGAAAATATCATAAACTGAAATACACTTAATACACCAACCTACAGAATGGCATATCTTTGCAACATAACACACTGTAGAGTATTGGGGTTTTTTTCCATCTTGATCATGAGGCTGCCTCCTGGATGTTGCAGCTCACTATTTCTATGCAGCATTTTGAGAGAGGATTATACTGCATGTGCTAACCTAGGCCAGAAGATCCAAATGCAAAGTTTCAAGCTGGGCATGGTGGTGCACATTTGTAATTCCAATACTTGGGAGGCAGAGAGAGGAGAACTGCAGGTTCGATGACAGCCTCAGCAAATAGTGAGACTCTTATCAACCTAAGCGGACTCTGTTTTAAAATAAAAACAAAATAGGACTGAGAGTGCACCTCAGAGGTAGAATGCCTCTGGGTTCAATCCCCCCAGGCATGCACACACACACACACACACACACACACACACACACACACAATTCAAGAACAGTTCCTACTCAAGGGATATATATACCTTTCACAATATTGTGACATAAAAAATTCTTAAGTCTAATTATTGTGTCTTAGGAGTCATCCATACTAATTTCTAATTTTCATTTTCTTTGAAAATAATGATCCTCCTATTCTATAATTTATAATTTGTGGTGTATGAGCCTAGTATACTTTTATCCATACAAGATGACTATTTATATCCTTCTTTCATCATTTACATGTGATTTATATGCCATCAAATGTTTCTTTAGCATCTTCTCTATGCTAGCCTCCCTCTGATGAGCTGAAAAACAAAGCTTTGTGCACAGGCCAGGAATATAGACAGCTAAACAAATAGTAACAATGATGGTAGTAGGTTAATCATGGAAGTCAAGGTCACATAACATTGGAAGAACAAAGGAGCATCTCACCTAGACTCCTTGGGTAGGAGATGTGGAATGGAAGGGGATAGTTACAGAGGGAAATTTGATAGAGTTAGCCAAGGAATCTTAAATAGAACAGAGACCATACATACTACTCTGCAGTTAATTGCTCTTCTTAGATACGGGGATTCCTCATCCTAGCCTTTCCTGAATTCCAGCAGGAACATAAACATGGTCAAAATCTGGGATCCCAGGCTATATTCTGCCTTGTTATAGATATATTGCCCTGCAGTGCTGATGTTGTTGGTATCTGCATTAGTCAATAGTATTTAAAAGCTAGGGTTTCACATAGTAATCTACAATTCAGCTTCTCTTGAAAAACTGGAAGTTCCCAGAATAGTGGATTTGACTTCCTGAGTAGTAGTTAACCTCACTGACCCAGTGGGTGCTCTCCAGCACACCCCAGTCCCTGTCTTTCTTTGCTAATTCTCAGTCTGTATGTCAACTAATACTTTACATTTCACCCGATCAACCTTATTCATGCAGGTCACTTGCCTCCATTGATGGGCATTTCAGCTTGTCACCTAGGCTCAACACTACTCCAGGCTTTAAGTAAAAGGAACTCTTGTCTTTTCACTGTCTTTGGGGTATTTGATTAAGCTCATTCTTCTTCATCACAGTGTGTGTGTGGTGATACTCCTATATGTCTATTTCACATTACTCATATATAGTAAACATCACCTTGGTTTATTTTAGCATCTCTGTTTTTCTTGTCCATACCTTGCCCACATCTTTACATGCGATTTGGTTATTGTTCTCAACTGAACTGCACATAATATGCTTAAACAAGACACATAATCACATATACAAAGTGTCATTTTTAAAAAGGAATGGGATATGCATGAAATATAAAGAAAATACGATTTTAAAAAAGAATTTAAAACATATTCAAGTGTCGCATATTTGAACTTTGTGGATGTACTTTTAAGCTTGTCTAGGCAAGCAAATTCATTGAGGATTTTTTTTTTTAGGCAGATAGCAGAAATTCTCACACTGGGTTGTTGAAATGAATGTTATGAAGGACACTACAAACTGAACAATTTAGTAAAAGCATCTGGACAACACCTAGGGGCACGTGCATACACAACTGAGAAAATAATAATACAGCAGTCTTAATGGACCCATTCACCATGCAATTCACTCTTTAGTGTCTTTGGGGGCGCCTTTAAACTGTGTATCAAACATTTAAAATTAAATTGAGGATCATGGTGTGCGAGATGAAGAGCATTACAAGTTCGCATTTTTTCTTGATTGTTTAATAAAAGAGGAATAAGTGAGTGCTATCCAGGGGAGAAAGACACTTGGTCCTGGCTAGAAACTCTGAATTCCTGATACAATGTTAGTCATATTTAAATTATCATGGAAGATATTTCACTCGATTCTAGTATGAAGCATTATGAGTCACTAAAAAAATAGTGAATGGTCAGCAAAAAGGAGTGAGTTGGGATTGGGGAGAAGGATGAATTGCCTGATTCAGAGGAGGACCATTTTATCTGTAGCTCACTCAGTGGGGGAAAGAAAACAAATGAAGATGGGAGGAGGGCATGTCTGAAGTCGCTGAGCTGGATATAGATGATCAACACCCAGTGTTCTTTTCCACCTGGTTTCTATGTTCTACCCTGTACTATAGAGCTGGAAAATTAAAATCTACATTTTCTAGACTCTATTACAACTAGAGTTCTAGATAGGAATTAGGTCTGTATAATCAGTTTATCTTCAGAAGATCTATGCCTTACTCTGTTTTCTGTTGCCACAACCTGTGTCCAACCTTATATTCTGGATCTCCTGCATCAACATCTTCATTCATTCACACACATGTTCTCTCTGTCTCTTCTAGGTCATTACTTGGGACATGGGATTAATTTGGTCAATACTCCACTCCTTCTCAAGTATGCACAGCACTATACCACTTATGCTATAGCATTCTAGCACAAGTGAAAGAATACATTATGACCCAAGAGTTTTCACTACCTTACTTATCACCAGTTAAGACCCTTGCTGCCTATCTGTTAACACGGTATGGTTCCAGAGGCCATCACAAAGGCCTGCTTTCTAGGATACTAACTGCTTTAGTTTAGGTTTCCCCAATACCAGATGCTAAGACAGGATTTTTGTCCATGTAATTTATTGTGGGGGTGGTGTGGGGCAGTGCACAGACAGCATGGTGTAGTAAAGATGAGAGGAAGGGACTGATGTGAGAGTAAAGGGTGCCACCACCATGGAGGAACTAAGCTCAGTATCGCCAAAATGTCTCAGAGGTGAAGTGGAACATATTCCAGATTCCTCCCACTGAGGAATGTATGTATTCACCAACACTCGTCTCTGCTTTGTTGAGAGCCACTCCTGGGACATTTAGTTCCCAACACTTCTGACTGCTTCTACAGCCAGAGAATGCTCTGGGACAGAAGAAAGCATGAAGCCATTGGCCTTCAAGCAAACAGTCTGCAAGTTCTTGAGGGGTTAAGTTGAAGAGATGTGGATGACTGTTTCTACAACTAGAAAACTCTTCAACAAAGAAAAAAGTACTATCTCCATCAATTTGTATGTATGAGCACTCTGGGGTACAGCACCCTATTTGACAATGTTATCGTTGCTTACATGATGGACTAAAGGCATGTGACATAATCCCAAGTCCTTGCAGTCATTATTTGGAGAAGAAAGTGATACTAAATTCCATCTGAATTAGAGTTCTGAATCACTTTCAGGATGTAAGGATGAATTTTTGCTTAGAAAGTACAGGATCCATTAGAAATAAGTGACCTGGTAAAAGACAAGGAGTAGGTAAGCTTCTATAGCAGCAGAGAATGAATGAAAGTAGAGAAAATGAAGTAATTCAATATGTTTAAATTCCTACACTCTCATGTGCAGACTTCAATCATATGCATGTGCAATTATGTGTGTGGTCATGTCAAGTATATAAAATATGTTCATATATGTGTGTGGTGTGTGTAGATGATGCTCACTTCTATTATAAACTCATTTAGACATATACATATTTTTACTTTTAACAGTAATTGACTTTGTATGTTTACTAGACCTAAAATCATGTTGTTAAGACTCAAAGCCAAGACATGATGATGTCAGCTTCCTGACCTAAAATTTATGACCTGGGAAAGGTAGATAGGTGGATGGATGCATACTGAGGCATATTGTTACGAACAATATAAATTATATAGTTATGTATCATTAAAATATCAAAAGATTGTATGGCAGTTCAGAAGATGAGCACATGGGATTTTAGAGGATCATATGTTTTGTGTAGATTGCATTTAAGCTGAGTCTTAACAATCAGAATCTAGACATGTGGAGATGAGAGGGGCTGGGGAGCAAATAAAGACTAGGCAGTCCATGTAGAGGAAGCAGCTTCAGCAATGAGTTCAAAGAATATGCCAACTAAAATAATAATAGTAATAATAGTCTTATATTTCAGAATTTCTCATCCTAAGCACTGTTGTTCAGAATTGTAGCTGAAATACGTACTACGATCAAACACCTACCACTGGTATTTCTTGAGTCTAAGATGAAATAAAAGATAATGCGTGCAATTGTATATAATTACAGTAAAAGGTTAGTGCCAGCGAAATGGCCACAAGGGGTATTAAAATAACAAACGACTAAGGAGCTTCTTGGCTCCTTCTTCCTGGTGCGTCTTGTTAACTAACATGGTGAAATCCAGGAGCCAAGTGTGGTCCATTGCTAGTTGTCATTCCCTCATTGGCTAATTTTCCTTTTGACCTTTGGGGTCCAGCCTGTTTCCAGTCTTCATTTGCACACCCTGTTCTCCTCTCTCCCTGGCTTAGCACTCAGAATTTCCACAGCAGATTAATGACAGCTAATAATATCTGATATATCTGGACATTGCCACATAATGAGTTGCGGTCCCACTGGGTCCCAGAAGTGTCACCACTAACAAATTTGCCAGACCTGCACATAATTAGCATGTAAAGGGAGTGATCGTGCAGTAAATCTGTAGGGGAAGATGGATAACCCAGGAGAGAAAATAGAAGGGGCAGGGGGAAAATCCCTTCTTATCATGCTTTACTAAATATGTGTTGCTTGTGCGAATATTTTCTTGATAACAAACTGTGGACAGGTTACCTTAACAGTAACATTATTCCTTCCATGGCTGATAGGCAGAATTTCATTATGTCACTGCTAATGTTTCAATATTTCTGCAAAATGTCACGGTATGTAAATTAGGAGAGGTTAGGGTTTCCCTTGCAGTTTTCTTTAAAGATGCATGACCCTCTTTTCACAGTGGCCTGGTGCTCACTGCTGCACTTGAATTTAGTGAAGAAACCCATGGAAACTTTGCCCTGCCCTTGCCAGAGCTAAATGAAATGGCATAGGTACCCACAGACAGTGTCCTGAAAATGACAAATGAGATTTATAATAGGAGACAAAAATTAAAATAGAAAAGGAATACAGAAACCACAAAGTGCCTAGTATAATTACCAACTGGGAGCCTTATTTCTCACATGATACTGAGCATTTAAACCCACATGGCAATTTTAGGATTTGTCTCACACAATCAGAACAAAATGGAAACGTTTCTGATTACATTCAGTAGGGCAGGCGGGCGCTGCCCTTGATTCCTCAAACCCAGTGCACAAGTCCTCAGCAGAATGAGGCATGCGGCATGTAAGAAAAACACAAAATCACAACAATGCAAACAAACCTGTCAGGGAAGCACTTCTGAAATTTGGATCAAACCTTTCTCTGAAAGAATGTTGTTATGATACTGAGTTGGAGGGTCCAGGTAAAAATATAAAGACATTTTTACAGCCAAGCCACAGAAAGGGCATCCAGGCACAAGACCTTGGAAAAACATCCTCTTGGAGGCTCTGTCCCTCTCTTTCACCTTTGTTCAGGAGTGTATGGCATGTGTCAGCACCTTGCTAACTTTAAACATCACGATTCTTCCAGTAGCCGTAGTGATGGGGTGATGGGAGTCATTCTTCAAAGCCATGGTCCTGAAAGACAGTCCCAGATGCTCAGGACAATATAGCAGGCAATCACACTTGCAACCTGATAATTACCCTACACAGTGATCAATAAGGGCCCTGAAGGCAGAGACTCATCTTTACCCCTCAATTCACTGTGCTTGGGCCTCTGCCCCTCAATGCCGCTGTCATCCGACCTTGGTAACCTGCAAAGCAGTCACTTTTCCATCTATTTTTGGTTTTCATGTTTTATAACATCAATGGGCAAGTCCATTTGCACTTTTGGTTTCAACTATCCTTATACCTGCTAATTCCCCAATGCACACTTGCAATTCAGATGCCCCTCCTGGATTCAAGATCCTCTTAACCAATACACTACCGAACATCTACTACTGAAAGGCCAAAGGCCTCCCAATCTTAGTATGTCTAAAATTAGAAAATTAGAGTTCTGAGTTATTCAACAAAGTCTCAACTGCAAACTGGTCCTCCTGTCTAGAAAAAACAAACAAACAAAACATGATAGTATTTGAACTCATCCATTCTCCAAAGCTGTTCAAAATGTCATCCTTCTCCTGCCCTCCTGTTCAGATGACAATGTAATTTGCCTAAGTGTTTTCATATCCATCATCTTTTCTTTAAGTGTCTACTTCATTATTATTTTTTTCTCTTCTAAATTACAGAACACATGCCAACAGTCCCCCGTTTCAAGCCTCATCATTAATACATCTTTCTGCCCCTAGAATGATCTTCATAAAACCCAAATGCAACCATGTTATTGATTTACTATAAGTCCTTCAATAGCTCCCTATTACCAAAATAATCAAGCAAAAATTACTATATTTCTTCAAAAAGCAGGCACAGTTTCCTGTCCAGCTTCTGTCTGCCTTGCCTGCTTTATCTTTTTTTATCCTTTGTATTTTTTATTTTGTTGTTAGACATGTGGAATCTCTGGCCCTGCCTCCGTTCTACTGCTTCTGAATCTGCATGTTAAGAAGATTCCCAGGTGACTTGAACTCACATGTAAAGTCTAATAAGTATTGTTCTAGAACACTAATTCTCAAACTTGTCTATGCCTTGAAATCACCTGAAAAGCTTTTAGAAATTAGGATAGAGATTCTGATTTAAAGTTCTCTTAGATAGAACATCAAAAACATAATGAGTCAGAAAAAGAAAAAAGAATTGATAAACTAGGCTTTATCAACATGAAAAACTAGCTCTTCAGATGGCACTGTTAAGAGAACAAAGATAAGCCATAGATTGGGAGAAAATATTAGTCAATATAGAACTTGATATATAGAATCTGATATATAGAACTTGAATCCAGGGTATGTAAAAAAGGTTTGAAAATTTTAAAAAGACAGTATAATTCAGATGAGAAAAAGATATGAGCGGGTGTTTTACCAGAGCTGATATGTGAATTTGCACATTAAGGGATGGCCAACGTCATTAATCATTCAAGAAGTGCTAGCTCAAACTGTGATTTAAACAATAAGGTATCAGCTAGGTGTGGTGTTGCATGCCTGTAATCTCAGAACTTGGGAGGCTGAAACAGGAGGATCACAAGTTCAAGGCCAGCATCAACAACTCAGCAAGACCCTCAGCAACTTAGTGAGACACTGTTTCAAATTAAAAAGTAAAAACAAAAAGAGCTGAGATGTAGCTCAAAGATAGAATGCCCCTTGGCCTCTAGGTTCAATCCCTAGTAACACACACACACACACACACACACACACACACACACACACACACACAAAGATACACCACTATTAGAATAGTTGAAAATAAGAAAGACAGATTTCATCAACTGTTAGCCAGGGTGTAGAAAAACTGGAGCTCGGATATGTTACTAGTGGGAATATAAAATTCTACTACCACTGTGCCACCTACTTTGACAGTTTCTTAAAACATTAAACATATAACTAACAAGATTCCCAACTTGTTCTACTTATAGGTATTTGCTCAAGAATAAAGGAAACATATGTACACACAAAGACTTACTCACCAAATGTAGTGGTAGTATTATTTATAGTAGCCACAAACTGAGGGAAAAACATCAATCAGATGAAAAAACAAACAGGTTCTATTGTATATGGAACACTACCCAGCACTGAAAAAAGAGTGGATGACTGGTACTTACAACAACATAGAAGGATCTCAAAATAATTACTCTGAGTGAGATAAACCAAAAAAAAAAAAAAAAAAAAAGCATATGCCATATGAAAAAAAATTATGTAAAACTCTAGAGAGTAAAGACTAAGCTATTGTGATATAAAGAAGGTAGTAGCTTCTCAGTGATGGGGATGAGGTGGGCTGGAAGAGACTAGAGCAGACCTAATCATACTTGTAGAGGCGATAAATATGCTCACTAGCTCTATCATGAACTTTATCCTGTATACTTAGATGTCCAAACTTACTAAATCAGATTCTTCAAATATACACAGGGTATTATATGCCAGTTATCTCTCAATGAGGCTGCTGGAAGAAATCACAATGCCTATGTATACCTTAGACCAGTTAAATCCACTTTATCCTACTGTATTATATTTCCTTGAATTTCTGTGTGCTTCTCACTAGAAAATTGCCCATACATGAAAAGATTCAAGTCAGTAGTCTCTTTCTACATGAAATCGTTTTAGGTCCTTCTTGAGTTGCTTCGATGGTCCTGTTCTTTATAGTCAGCATCTTTTTATCAGCTATATCACTTCATTAAAACCTTTATACTGCCGCCCCTATATTACACGATGAGATATCGTAAGACGGGACTTGGCATGATCAATGTGGAAGTGCCAGAAATTGTGGGTGTACAGATGAAAAGAGGGTGGCCTTGGCCTAAGCCACAACATCTGTGAGTAAATGAATGGCAAGGACATAGATTTGATGGGTAAGTTTGATGAGGTAGAATAGAAGAAAGGAAAATTAAGGTAGAAAGGAGACTGATTGGCAAGGAAAGGGAAAATATAGTTTTAAAATCTGGAAAGTTCATAATCTCTAACTCCACCCTATTAGGGTGTGTCTGGTTTTAGGCAGAAGCCTCTAGGAGCCCACACTTTTAATCTCAATGCCCCCCCCACCTGAGATTCCTAAAGTGATTAAATCTTGAGAGAGCATCATTTTTGAGGAGCTCCTACTAGCCTCACCTCCTAAAGGTTCTACCACCTTCCAGTAGCACTAAGTTGAGGATCAAGCCCTTAACACATTAGCCTTTGGAGGATACTAAGAATCCAAACTATACCAGCATATAATGAGTAAAAATTCCCATGATACAGGACATCTGTAGTTAATGTTTACTGAACAATTATGACACATCAGGCCTTACTTGAATTAACTCTTATAATCTCCACAATCATCTAAGGTAGGTTCTGAATTTGATTTTTACAGTCAAAGCCATTGTAGCTTTATTATTAAGGGACTTGTTTAAGTTCACATAGCTAGTAAAAGGCAGAAATAAACTAGAACCCAGGAAAACCACTTACTCTAGAGTCTGTTCTAAACCATACTGGTGACTCTCAGCCCCTCCTGACTCAGTGCCCAGTGCTTTGCCATCCTGAAACAAATGTATGGATAACAGAAGCTGCCCTGAAAATGTGCTTTAAAAAAATTAGAACAAAATTCCAAGTATAATGCCGAGCGACAATATAGAAAAAATACTTTGGGATACAAGCACACGCTTCTTATTATGGAAATGTTGAAGCAGAGCAGTTCTGGAAGGCACCACAAAGAGGTCAGATGTTTGCAGCTGAACGGCCTGAATGCTGCCGCTTCCTCCTTAGCATGGTGTCCTCTGACTGCATGATGAGGAGTGGCATTTTGTCATGGAAATCAAGCGACCTCTCTTCCTAATGTATGTGGTAGTCATATTCCTAGAAAATTCAATGAAGATCAAAGTCAAGGAAAAACAACAAGAAAAATAAGAATGATGACTTTTTATTAAGTTGTTACCCAAATTAGGATCTAAGTTCAGATAAACAGATTTCCACATACATGAATTCTCAGGCAGACAAACCCAAGTCCTTGTCAGGCAAGACTGAGCCACGCAGCATGCTGACAATTGAATCCTCTGGCTTCTGTCCCCCAAATGCCAGCAGCCCTTCAGTCACTGCACCAACAACTAGCTCCCCCACAAGTGTCCTCAGAGGCAGGGCTCCTTCCCTTGTCATCCTTATGCAAACTCTCGAAACACTTAACCTTCCTGGTAAACAAGAACCAAATTTCATACTTTCATCTCAGAATTGCAGGCTCATTAAGGTAACAACATTGCATCACTTCCAGTACTGAACAGCTATTATAGAACAGAACTAACCAGGGATTTAAGTTTAACTAGAAATTGATATTACCAAGAATATGTACCTTGTATTCAGACATCACCATTACATTTTGGGTCCAAAAAGTTTCTTTAGAATAAAATTGATAAAGTTTAATCATTAACAGAAATACAACTTTGGATGGGTTGCTTGGAACTTTCTAAGTGTTTTCTGATTCTATGTATGTATGTATGTATGTATGTATGTATTTATTTTTGCTGTACCAGGGATTGTACAAGCTATACTCCCAGCCAATATTTTTTTTATTCTTTATTTTTTAAACAGGGTTTCACTAAGTTGTGGAAAGCCTAAGTAGCTGAGGCTGGCTGCAAACCTGCAATTCTCCTGTCTCAGTCTCCCAGGGATTACAAGTGTGCACCACCATGTCCGGCTTTATGATTATTTTTAAACATAATTTTTAACAGACATATAACATTGAAAGGTTAATTATTTGAAGGTGCTCTACCATACTTGACTGAACCAACACTGTAGGGTTGGATACACTGAAAGTTTCTTTCAGCGGCATGGTTCTTCCATAGGTCCCTTCTCTTCCTGGGTCTCAGGGTGGACAGCTATGTGTCTGTTATTTTGAAAGGTGATGCCATCAATTGTTTCGTGTTTGTAAACGTGTATGTTCATGTGTGTATAACAGATACCTGCTTGCATAACTAAATGCCTTTGCAAACAATTATGCCTTAAGTGAACAGTAAAGAAATGTCAACAATTAGCAAGTGTCAAGAGCTTTATATAATTTTTTTACTCAACCCTTACAATCATCTTAAAATGTGGGTTAATATTAGTAACTTCATTCTACAAGGAGGAAACGGATATGGGGGGAAGGTAGGTAGACTCCCAAGCCTGTCAATCAGGAAGCAGGCAGACCACAGTGGCTGACTTTAGATCTGTGTCTTTATTTTAGTGTATTTTAATTTTTAATCAATACATAGATGTACATTTTATGAAATATGGTATAATATTCGATACATGCATAAATCTGTAATGATCAGATCAAGGTAATTGACATATTTGACACTTCAGATATTTGTCATTTCTTTATGTTGAGAACATTCAAAAACTTCTCTGCTAGATGTTTTGGAATATTCAATTAATTTTTGTCCATATAGTTATCCTACTATGCAACAAAACATTAGAAGTTTCTACTCCCTCCAGCAGCACCCCTGTGCCCATTAGCCATCCTCTCTCCTTCCCTCCCTCCCCCACATCCTTCACTGGTCACCACTATTCTGTTCTCTACTTTTATGAATCACTTTTTTTTAGCTTCCATGTATAAGGGAGAACATGTAGTTTTGTCTTTTTCTGTTTGACTTATTTCCCTTAACATAATATCCTCCAGTTGTATTTATTTGACCACAAATGACAGAATTTCATTTTTTATTACTGATAGTATTCCATTTTATATATACACATACTACATTTTCTTTATCCAGTCAATAGTCAGTCAATGGATGCTGAGGTTTATTCCATCTTAGCTATTGTGAATAGTGCCACAACAAATATGCAAGTGCATATGTCTCTTCAACATAACAAGTTCAATTTCTTTGGATATGTGACCAGTAATAGGATTTCTGGATCACATCATAATTCTATTTCAAGTTTGTGAGGAACCTCCACATTTGTTTTCCATAATGGCAATACTAGTTTAAAGTCCTGGTAACAGTATATGAAGTCTTCTCTTTCTACATCCTCACCAATGTGTGTCATTTTTATTTTGTCCTTTTGATAATAGCCATTCTAAATGACCTGAGATGTTATTTCATTGGGGTTTTGGTTTGTATTTCTCTGATTATTAGCAATTTTAAGCATTTTTTTATAAGTTTCTTGGCTGTTTGTATATCCTCTTTTTAGAAATTTTGTTGTTTTTGCTTTTGAGCTATTTGAGCTCCTTATATATTCTGGGTATCAATTCCTTATTAGATGAGTAATTTATAAATATTTTCTCTCATTCTGTAGGATGTCTCTTCACTCTATTGTTTTCTTTACTATATGAAACTTTTTTGTTTGGCATAATCCTATTTGTCACTTTTTGCTTTTGTTTTAGGGTCATATCTAAGAGGCTGTACCCTTTATACTAAAATGTGTTTCTTCAAATTAGATCAGTAATGACCAGTTGGACTTGTAAAAAACTAGAACCCTTATAGCTAACACAAAACTCATGAAAGTTAGCTAAAACAATGTCCAGCCACCCAAACCCAAATTCCTATTTGGCACCTCTGAAGAACCAGGGTGCTTCCTGGAAATCAATTATTAAGCCAATATTTTAGGGTTCAAAAAAGAATCCAAGATTACTGATTATATATTTGGTAGCAAAAAAAAAAGGTTGAGATCTTCACTTTAAAGAACTTTGAAAACTGTGTATATAAAGACTTCAGAAATACAGAAAAAAAAAAAAAAAAACAGAAGGTGATGAAAACATTAGGATCCCAAATTTTATCCACCCCCAAAAACACATATCCATAGAAAAAAAATGGGAGAAAAGTAAAGCCTAATGTGCTAGTGTTTATATTTCAATAGCAAGCAGATTTTTTTCTTTTTCTTTTTTTTTTGTGAGCTTCTACCTTTTTTCCATCTCTATTTATACTTTAAAATGGATGTACACCTCTGAGGTATACATCCATTTTAAAGTATGACGTTGGTGTTATTTTACTCATTTTGCAGATCCATAATGGAAGCTTAACAGGTTAATTCTATGTCCAGTGTTATACAACATGACAGACTAGGGCATGAATCCAATCTGCTACTTCTAAGTCTATGCTCAAAGTAAATTGAGTTGGTGGGCAAGTGTTTCTTTCTCCATTATTGCCTTATTATTAAAGACAGCTATATTATATTTCTAATAAAAATCAGTCTATTTTGCATAAAATGGAAGAAACTACAGGCCATAACTGACTTGAGAAGTAAATCACTCAGGTTCTCTAGAAATTGCAAAATAAAAAGTAGTTCCTTATTCATTGGGTGTGTTGCATGATGAAAATTTATTCTAATTCTTGATAAAAAGTGGAATTGAGCCAGGCATGGTGGCGCATGCTTGTAATTCTAGTACTTGGGAGGCTGAGACAGGAAGATTGCAGTTTAGCAGCCAGCCTCAGCTACTTATTGAGGCCCTCTGCAATTTAGTGAAACCCTGTTTCAAAAATAAAGAATAAAAGTCGGGCGTGGTGGCGCACGCTTGTAATCCCAGCATTTGGGAGGCTGAGACTGGAGGATCCAGATTCGCAGCCAGCCTCAGCTACCTAGTGAGGCACTCCGCAACTTAGTGAGACCCGGTTTCAAAATAAAGAATAAAAAATAGGGCTGGGGGTATAGCTCAGAGGTAGAATGCTCCTGAGTTCCATCCCCAGTACCGCAAAAAAATAAAAAATATAAATAAATAAATAAATAAATAAATAAATAAATAAATAAATAAAATAAAGAAAGAAAAAATAGAGCTGGGGGTGTAGCTTGGATGTAGAATGCTCCTTGGTTCAATCCCCAGTACCACACACACACACACACACACACACACACACACACACACACACACACACAAAACAAAACCAAAAAAGCAACAACAAAAAAAGTGAAATTGAACTCAAGCTTATAGGTTGGGTAAAAAGATAACCAAATTTGTTTCACAAGAGCTAATTAATAAATGCAGGGTACTTAGGATAGGGCCTGGCACAACATAAGGACTCATAATTGTTGGCTATTACTGCTATTATAAGTCTCTAGTATGAGCTCAGTCTGTGGTTCTTCTCGCTAGGGAGGAGAACTTTCCTGTCATTGAACAGTTGTTGCCTATTTCCTCCAATTTGAAACAACCCTCTTGTCTTAAATAAAACAATGATCCTTTAACAAATCCCCGACAGTCACATACTTTTAAGCTCAAGAGACAAACTCATGGGAAAATTATACGTCAAAAAGTACAATTTGTATTTTATAGACAAAATGACTGACTGATTGGCAGGAGACTTCGCAGAATTCTGGCAAGTAGCAAACTCTTTGAAAAGAATTTCAAGATGGCTCTGCCATCTCATGGTCCCTAAAATATACGCGCACACAAAGTGGGTCTTTCATCTGGTAGAAGTCACACTCGTAAGGCATAGACATAGGATAATATGCTTGGAATGTGACCTCACAGTAAAAATGCCCTCTTTTTTTTTAATCTCTGGTTTGTAATTTTGAAAACAAAATGCATCATTTCACAACAGGAAACCACTGGGGATGATGAGGAGCATAAAATATGTTCAAACAAATTAAGCTTGTTTAATATGTTTTGACTCTTCCATTTTTGTTTTCTCCTCTTGAACTCCATGTTCTTTGTTTATAGCTGTTGCACAGGAGAAAACGAATGCCTTATGTGCCTGAGAGATCCGTCATATGATTACCTGGAGGAAATTAAAATGAGACACAATGCAATAAGGCAAATGGAATGTTGAGCAATTATTCAGGAAATCTGATTGGCCAAAGTGCAGGGCCATAATTCCTTAGACATTCCATTCTCAAAGAGGTCTTGTACTACCCAAGGAGATGTGAAAAAAAATCCCCTTGCCTATTGAACCCCCACGGGAAGTCGATGCAAATCAGTGTACTTCCTCTTGTTTCTGTTCTGCATAAAGGAAGCTGAAGGGCAAGGCAAGTGTGTCACAAAAACACCACAGGAGGTATCCCAGTTACCACTGGTGAGAATAAATAGGACCTTTGCATCTATAACAAATCATGGGAGTCATATACATTTTTCTTTGTTTTTAAAATCAATAATAAGTATCGGGGCATATTCTTGGGATTAATCACAAGCTGGAATTTTTGCTACTTTTATGTGAACAAAGTTCAGCCAGTCCATATTCTTTTTTTTTTTTTTTGACTTTTTTTTCATTGAAGCAAAACATTACTGTTTTCTTCTTAAATTTATGTTTATTATACTTTTATTTGTGTATTGTCATTATAAATCAAAATGAGGTTCAGAGTGACAGGAACATACATACACACTACACTGGGTGAATTTTCCTTCAGATCCCATCCCGCTCTCTCCCGTCCCTCCTTCATGTTATTGAGATAACACTGATAATCTTGAAAAGATTCTCTCCCTCTCAGTCACTGAGGCAAGGACCAACATGTGACTTGTTGCTTCTCCTTGGATTCAAAGGTGATACAGAGATACTAATCTTGTCATAGAATGAGAAAACAAATCACACACACACACACAAAAATACAACAAGAAAGGAACTCCTAGCCTCCTAGGTTATTATTTCTTGGAGTCAGAATTTAAATAGAATTTATCAAGTAAACTTTTTTTATTATGTAACTTTCAGTACTCTTGAGCAGCTGCAATAGCAACATTTTTCAAAGAGAAGATTTGCAGCTGTCAAAGGCAAATTAGGCACCTTTTGCTTTAGTAGTTGGTTGCATAATTCCCCAAGTATCAAAAGCAAATTGCACTGCATATATAGCACCTGGTAGGCACCCCTCTTCAGCTGGGGTGAGCATTCATGTGTGTAAGATTTTACTCATTGAAATACAGGTATGATGGAAGAATAGAGACCATTTAGGGTAATGGCTAAATATAAATTTTAATGAGGATATTCAGTGGTGGTGGAATATGGCATTAGACCTGGGAATTAAAGGTTGGCACTTTTAAATGATAATTGCATTAATTACTTTATTCTAATCAGATATAATTATAATAGTAAAATATTGAGATATTTAATACATCATCATATATATTTATTAAAGATTAATGAATTTGCACTTACACTATTTTTCTGTTATACTGATGGAATAAATAATTACTTTGGGTGTTAGTATTGTCGAAGTTAAAGATGTCAAAAATACACTTTGGAGTCTGTGATTCTCATTATCAAATCCCAAAACCTAGTCTCTAATGGAACTATTTTTCCAACCAATTTTTTTTTTTCCTCCATGAAGACTCAACTTCATTGGGGAGTCAAACACTAATGAAATGGACATTTGACTGGTTCCATAGTTTGGCAATTGTGAATTGTGCAACTATAAACATAGATATTCATGCATTAGTCTGGTAGTTTGGTTTCCATTCTTTTGGGTAGATATCCAGAAGTGGTATTGCTGGGTCATATGGTAGGTTTATTCCCACTCATCTGAGGATCCTCCATACTGTTTTCCAAAGTGGTTACACTAATTTGCAATCCCACCAGCAATGTACTAGAGTTCCCATTTCTCCACACCCTCGCCAGCATTTGTTGTTGTTCGTGTTTTTAATATTTGCCATCCTATTTGGGGTTAGGTGAAATCTCAGGGTAGTTATAATTTGCATCTCTCTGATTGCTAATAATGTTGAACGTTTTTTCATACGTTTATTGGTCATTGGTGTTTCTTTTGTGAAATGTTTATTTAATTCATTTGTCCATTTTTTTATCGGGTTGTTTTCTTAGCAGTGAGTTTCTTGAGTTCTATGTATATTCTAGGTATTCATTCTTTATCAGAGGAGTAGGTAGCAAAAATCTCCCATTCTGTCAGTACTCTGTTGAGGTTCTTGATAGTTTCCTTTGCTGTACAAAAACTCTTCCGTTTAATGCAATTCCATGTATTGATCCTACTTTTAATTTCTTGTGCCTTTGGGGTTTTGTTGAGAAAGGTTTTACCTGTGTCTATGTGTTGAAATGTTGGACCTATGCCCTCTTCGAGTAGCTACAAGGTCTAATTTCCAGGTCTTTGATCCATCTTGAATTGACTCTTGTGCAGGGTGAAAAAGTGGGGTTTATTTCCATTTTTCTGCATAAGGTTAACCAGTTTTGCCAACATCATTTGTTGAAGAGGCTGTCTTTTTTCTGATGCGTGTTTTTGGCCCCTTTGTCAAAAAACCAAATGGCTGTAGGTGTGCAGACTTGTTTCTGAGTCATCTATTCTGCTCCATTGGTCTTTGAGTCTGTTTTTTTGCCAATAGTATGTTGTTTTTATTAGTAAAAGAAGAATTAAAACTATCTCTATTTGCAGATGACATGATATTATACTTAGAAGAACCAACAAACTCAACCAAAAGGCTTATAGAACTGATCAACGAATTCAGCAAAGTATTTGGATACAAAATCAATCTTAAAAAATCAGAACCTTTCCTGTATGCCAACCATAAATCTACTGAAAAAGAAATTCAGAAAACATTTCCACTCATGATATACCCCCAAAAAATAAAATACCTAGGAATAAGGAATAAACCTAACCAAAGAGGTAAAAGACCTCTACAAGGAAAATTATAAAACATTGAAAAAAAGAAAACAAAGAAGAACTTAGAAGATGGAAAGACCTTCCATGCTTTTGTAGAGGCAGAATAAATGTCATCAAAATGGCCATTCTTCCAAAAGTGATCTACAGATTCAATGCAATACCCATTAAATTACCAAAGTCATTCTTCACATACATAGAAAAAATAAGTCCTAAAATCATTTGCAACAACAAAAATCCCAGAATAGCCAGAGTAATTCTCAGCAACAAGAACCATACAGGAGAAAGTGCATTTTCTGTGAAAGCCTGCAACGTAGCCAACTACTACTACCTTTGCTATCTCTCTCTATTTTCAGTATATGCTCTAAAAAGATACTAATATTTTTATTAAAATAATACCAGGAGTGGAGTAGTGGTGGCACACTCCTATAATCCCAGTACTTGGGAGGCTGAGTCAGAAGGATCACAGGTTTGAGGCCCCCTTCAGCAACCTAGTGAGACCCTGTTTCAAACTTAAATAAATAAATAAAAAAGGCTGGGGGTGTAGCTTGGAGGTAGAATGTCCCAAGGTTCAATGCATAGAAAAAACATTTTTTTTTTTTGCGGTACTGGGGATTGAACTCAGGGGCATTCTACCTCCGAGCTATACCCCCAGCCCTATTTTTTATTCTTTATTTTGAAACCGAGTCTCACTAAGTTGCGGAGGGCCTCACTAGGTAGTTGAGGCTGGCCGCAAACCCGGATCCTCCGGTCTCAGCCTCCCAAATGCTGGGATTACAAGCGTGTGCCAACACGCCCGGCTCGAAAAAACATTTTTTAATTAGTAATTAATTAATTAAAATGTGGTTGATGGTAGTAGCTTGGACTGTGTAGTGTTTTATAGTTATTAAACATTTTCTCATGTAATGTCAAATATTGTCATTCCCCATTTTTTATGAGAAAACTAAAACTAGGAAATATTAAAGGGCTCCCAAATATCCAACATAGTAAAAGATGAATGCCTAGGTGTACAGTATAAATCAAGTGAGATCTTTCTCCTTGATCCTCTCACTAGAATAAGCTCCTTCCCTCGCTTTCTGATACGAAATAGTGCAGGACACAGACTTTTATAAATTCTCTTTAGACTCTAAATCCCATAATGGAAGTAGAAAACTTTTAAGGAAGTAAGTTACAAAAGTTTAAGGAAGAAAATATATTTTTCAACCTCTTATCCACTTTCAAAGAAAATTGGAAGGAGACAAAAATCAAAAACTCATATTTGACCTACAAGTTTAATAGAACTTAATGACAGCTTCAAAAACAACTGTGGATAAGGGAGATGGATTTCTTTCTTTCTTTCTTTTTTTCTTTCTTTCTCTCTCTCTCTCTTTCTCCTTTCTTTCTTTCTTTCCTTCTTTCTTCTTTTCTTTATTTTCCCCTTGTGCTAATGAGATGATCAATTTCCAGCTGACTCTCAGGACAAAGATATTCATAACTTCTTTGATGAATCTCTCCACTTCATTCCTGTTCTTCTCAGTCGGTTTCCCTGTGTCTTAATCTGAATGGAATACTCTAAACAAAATACCAGAGATGGAGTGACTTATAAACAATAGAAATGTTGTATCACTCACAGTTCCAAGGCTGGGACAACTAAGATCAAGGCATTGGCAGATTTAGGTCTAGTGAGGGAGTGTTTACTGGTTCATAAATGGCACCTTTCACTGTATCCTTACCTGGTAGAGGAAGCAAGGTGGCTCTCTGGGACTTCTTTGATAAGGACACTAATCCCATTTATGAAGGCTCTACCTCATGACCTAATAATTATCTCCCAGTGATCCCACCACTTAATACTATCACACTGGGAAACCACTATCAACTTAGAAGTTTGGGAGAGAGGGAGGTAGCACCATATTTTGATTCTTACTGTCACTTAGCTCTATTTTCGGAGAACTACTAGTATTCCCACGATGGATGCTTTAGTATGTCGGGGGCCTAGCCTGGCCAGCTGGACCTTGCCTCTAGATGGCGCCTGGTAAAGTGCCAGAAGCAGCTACAGGTGGGCTGTGCCACGCCAGAGCGCATGCACCAGCACACCCGACTCGTGGCCGGCCAGGTGAGAGCTGTACGAGACACCTCGTGGCTTAGGCCTGGTGCAGCTATAAGAGCCTCCACCTCTCGCATAGAGAGAGCGCACAGCTAAGAGCACGGCTAAAAGCACGCTGTTGGGGAAAGGCTGGTTGGGAAGTTGCTGGGCTGGAAAGTTGCTGGGAAGTTCTGGGAGGAATTGGTTGGGAAGAAGAAGCGGTTGCGAAGAGGTTGGCCGGGTTGCTGGGGAAGTCCTGGGAAGAAAGATTGTGGATTGCTAGTGGAAGATGGGTTGCTAGAGAGAGGGGTTATTGGAAGTCTGTAGGAAAAGCACTATTTGGAAAGACGACCTCAGCACTGTGTTTGTTATCG